>ML830142.1:0-35304 GCA_009831015.1 Picea engelmannii | reverse complement strand
ATGATTTTAGGGGCTAAATTTCGCTCGTGGGCTAATTTTCCATGGTTTTTCCAAAAATGAGATTCGTTATTTTAAAAATGATTTGCCCAAATTCTATAGGATAAAATTATTTTACCTTAAAAATCGCCAAAATTTTATAAAAACTATATAAAATGCTTAGAAATTTGAATATTTTTACAAAAATATCGCCAAACATTTATAGTTGACATATGAAGGATTAGTAAGATTCGCCATGGTTTCTACATTTTAAAATAAATTTCCATTCTTAAAATCATCCCTGGTTTCAGGCTCGATACCCTGTTCATTGTGGTCTACCCGACTTTCGACTGTACCTGCCTGGTGACTGTTTGCGCGCTGGCAACCTAGTTGCCTATATTTTTAGAGACATACATAGGTGACTACGGGGGTATACCGCGGTACCTAGGACAGACATCGGGCCACACTTTGTAGAGTATACCCAGAGGGTGATTCCGTGTTCGAGTTGCACTTGCACTGGTAAGTTGCTCTAGTGTTGGTTGTTGTAACTGTTCTTCCAATTAGTTTAGTATTTGCTTGTTTTATCTTGGAGGGATCTTTTTAGTGTGTGTTGTTTTTTGAATGAATAGAAATCCCTAGGGTGTCTTTGATCTTCTCACACAGTGGAGGATCATGAGCTCCACTAGTCACGAAGGCTTTTGGGCCTATCACCGGTTACACTGGAGCCACCTCCGCCACCACTAAGGTGAAAGCTAGACCAACATGGGTCTTCTGAAATGACCGGGTCACAATAAATTGTACCCGACCAACATCCGGAGGAAACAACCGTTTTAGACTTTGGAGAGAAAGCTCTTGGTCCATCTAAAACTCCAACCACTGATCTTTTGGCACCCATCATCGTACTGATTCCCCCTTACGAGTGTTAGACAGTGTTGCACGCAACAATGGAAACAAATGTTGTCACTCCTTCTGGGAATTCTTCAATTCCCACTACGGTTGTCACCACATGAGAGTTTCCACCTCCTAATCCATCGTGATCGTTCTGAGCCACCATGGTCTCAACCGCCTCCACCTCGCATAGTGGTATGATCCTGTCTATGGCAGTGGCCATAGCCCCTTTCACATCTAGTGCGACAGGGCCTCCGTTCTCATACGAGATGCCTAGCTCAGGTACAAGTCTTGTACTTTCCTACTCCACTTCATAGACTTTAGGTCTGGGGGTAGGGAGCTCTAACGCTCCTCCACAATGTCACATGGGGGGCACTTCAGCTCCTTTTAATGCTTTCCCTTACGGGGGAGGTCATATAGCTCCTTTGTCCCCTTCGCTCGGTGGTACCTACCAGCAGTCCGTCGGGCCACCTACACACCATAGTTTATTTGGAGCAGGGAGTCAAGGATTTCCTTCGCATAATATGTTGGTACGTTTGACACCGTTTTCTTTGTTCGGTGCATTTGGTAACAACGCTTTCTCGTTAGCTTCTTTCCCGACTGGGGGTAATCTCGGTTACGGACAACCTATTCCTATGCAAGGTACTATTCTTGCGTAGGGGGCAAACCCAGGAACTTCTTCCACATCAAGGCCTTGGATTCTTGGCAGGGATCAGTTCCCTCATCTGGAATGCCGATCTGGGACAATTCTTTTCACAACCAATGGAACCCCGGACAAGGAACTATGCCTATCCCCATGGGATCGACATGGGGCAACCCTTACCAAATTCCTTCGAATGTAATGCACGCCCAACCGTCTACGTCCTATTTTGGGAATCAGCCGATGATGTCTCCTCACACGCAGAACCCATACGTTGGTCATGGCCATGGTTTTTACCAAAACCCAGGCCAATAGACGAACTTTTCTTGTCAACCTGGTGCCAGTCAAACTCCAGGTCCCTTTTTCCATGGTTATCACCAACAACCCAAACTACCTTTCCTGGCAACTTTGCATTTGTCAGACTTAACAAGGTTGTTGAATGACCCTATCTATCATGATCCGCGTTGGCCCCCTATGTTGACGAAGTTGCCTTCGGACATACCAAAGTTCGAAGCCAAGCCTAATGAAGATCCAGGAGATCATGTGACCACCTTCCATATTTGGTGCTCGTCTAACTTGTTGAAAGACGACTCCATACAGTTGCGATTGTTTCAACGTACTCTCATTGGGAGTGCTGCGAAATGGTACATTGAGCTCGACCGCTTAAGATACTCTTCCTTCGACGAATTGGCAATCTCTTTCCTAACCATTTCCAATTACCTGTGAGATACGACGTTGGCACATAATTGTTGGCCAATTTTGCACAGAAAAAAGCGGACCGTATCTCTGATCACATCCGAGAATGGAGACGCTGAAAGAGTTTAATTAAGGTGCCAGTCCCACCAGCATTCCTGCTCAAGTGGTTCCTTAATTCTTTGGTTCCATAGTTATCCAAAGACGTCGCGACATCGGGAGTGTTTTCCAAAGAAGATGTCATCATGAGAGCTCAACATCTTGAGCTAATCTATTCTCAGTCCAGTTTATTATACGAGATCTTGCCAGATGCGCCACGCTCAATACTTGATAAAAATAAACAAAGAGTTGGACCACATGCCGATGGTATTGTTGGTTCAACACAAACAAATCCCGTTGAGCAACTGACGAAGCAATTGCAACAATTGTCTATACAACACACAACGGCCAACCAAACTACTGCTTTGGCTGCTCCCCCTACTAAAACGTCGGATGTACACATAGTACAATCGACAAATCCAAAGGCCACCCAGCAGCCTGAAGGAAAGAAAAAACAATGAAAGAAGGGTAAGGGGGATAAGAAACTCACTAATAACGCTAGTGGGGGCACCACTGAGAAACGGAGGGTGAGGTATCTGTGCAACCTGTGCACGAAAGACCACCCGACCCACCAATGTCCTCGGCTTGCAGAGGCCCAAAAATTTGTGACACAGCAACAGCCTGCCGTGTTAACCAATCCATTTCAACATGGACAAAACCTAACCCAAGCCTATACAAGCGCGAAAGGGGGCAGTCAAGGACCCTCTCTGTCTTCAAACAATCCCACATCTGCGAATGTGTATATGATGAAGGGTGATGCTTTTATATCGACTAGAGTGCATGACTACAGTAAACCAAGCACTTTTGAGAAGGGCAAAGAAGCCGAACTCCCATCTCTTCCTCTACAGATCGAGAAGACTTTGGGCGAAACAATCACACGCATCCCAAAAGGCATGTTCAAAAAAGATTCTCACAACCAAAACACAAGGGTCGCCCAGAACTATTCTATGGTTGAGGATTTGTCTCAAACCCCTTGTGCGATGTCCGCTTTGGAGGTCCTCCAAAGCTTCCCTTCCCAGAGGAAAGCTTTGTTAGCCACTTTCGGATCTACCGAGACTTGTAATCCGGGTACCATCATGCTGGATACAACTAACTTAAAACCTCGTCTACCTTACCACGTAGCGTTTCAGATAGTCGTGGCTCACCCCACAAAAACTTTTACTCGGAATATTTTTCACACTGTGGTTGATGAGGGCGCCTCGACATGCGTTATGTCATTGGCATGATGGAAGGCCATTGGCCAGCCTGTTTTGTCTCCGTCACCTACTCTTCTCACTGCTTTCGACGATCATTCGTTCCGACCACATGGTATCATTCCCTCTTTCCCCGTGCAGTTAGGAGGGAAGATCATGTGTGTCGAGGTAGAAGTAGTCGACACGTCTCTCGACTACAATCTCTTGTTAGGAAGGAGTTGGACTTACGCCATGCAAGAAGTGGTTGCTACAGTTTTCCGGGTCTTGTTGTTTCCACATGAGGACTGTATTGTGACCATTGATCAATTGTCTTTCTCCAGACCTGACCCTTCATTGGGGGTATCCGCGGTCTCGATGATTGATAATCCCCAACCAGGCATAGTCAACGTAGGGGTTGGTTTCTGCCCATCTTTGATGGGTACCTTCGATTACCCGCCCCCTCAAGGCGATGTCAAATTCATATTCGACCACCATAAGGTTGAGATTTTCCAGGTTTTGTCGTTTTGCATGACTTACTTCAACGATCCGTGGATACTTCCTTCCCCATCGGCCACGATGGAAGGGACAGGGCACTCGGGCATGTCCATGCCCTTGTCCGCAGCCGAAGTAGCGTACTCTTTAGTCCAACAAGCTTCAGATGACATAGATCCAACTCTTGCACAAGAGTTAGATCCACTTCTAGAGCCTATTTGGGCTCAAGGTTCTCTCGTTGAAACCGATTCGTTAGACTTAGTCTTGCCCTCCGACGAAGCAGTAATTGAAGCAATGACTAGTCCAGACAAACCCTGGGACGATCTCCATCAAAGATCATACTTCCTCTCAGAGTTAAGAAGAATCGAAGCCAGAGAATTCACCTTGACTATGACTGGAGATAGGTCTTGTCCTATTAATCCCTTAGCTACACATGAGGTTTATGCCGAGGGTAATATGGCAACCATCACTGAAACCATAGCGATCAATATCTCTAGAACCCCTGGCGTCGTGGAGAATGTTTTCATCAGAGCTGACTGCTCCCCCGAAGAAATTCAAATCTACACAGATCTATTTAAAGAATTCCGTGACATTTTTGCCTGGTCTTATGAGGAAATGCCAGGCATCGATCCAAAAATAGTCAAACATGAAATCACAACTTATCCAGATGCCAAGCCTGTTCGGCAGAAGCTTCATCCAGTTAATCCCGGGAAAGAAACAACCATTAAGGTTGAAGTTGATAAATTGCTAAAAGTCGGTTTTATCTATCCTATTCATTTGACTCAATGGGTGTCAAATATTGTGCCGGTCAATAAGAAACATGGAACGATTTGTGTATGTATGGAATTCCATGATTTAAACAAGGCTTGTCCAAAGGATAATTTTCCCACACCATTCATCGACCAGATAATTGATGAATGTGCGGGTTGCGAGGCCTTCTCTTTCATGGACAGTTTTTTGGGATACAATCAAATACAAATCAAACTCGAAGACTAGCACAAAACGACATTCATATGTCCATGGGGTACATTCGCGTATCGTAAGATTCCCTTTGGTATAAAAAATGATGGAGTGACCTTTCAGTGGGCCATGTATTTTTCTTTCCATGATCTCAAGAATATAGTCGAGGCCTATTTAGATGATTTAACATCTCGATATCGCAAGAGAACAGATCATCCCACAGACCTCTAACTTATCTTTGAGCGATGTCGCTACTTCCGAATTCCCTTGAATAAAAACAAATGCTGTTTTTGCGTAACATCAGGACATTTGTTAGGTTTCATAGTGTCAACAATAGGGATCATGTTCGATCCTCTCAAGGTTGAGGCAATAATTCAGTTGCCTCCCCCATGCACAATCCTTCAACTTCAGAGTCTACAGGGCAAGGCGAATTTTTTAAGACGTTTCATCACCAACTATGCCGAGATCAAAAAGGGCTTTATGCGCTTACTGAATAAAGACGTTCCTTTTCATTGGGACGATGCTGCTCAACGCTCTTTTGATGCATTAAAACATGCCCTCACAACTGCCCCTCTGCTTCGGCCACCTAACTATAACAAAGATTTCTTATTGTACCTAGCTGTAGTAGAGTCAACCATCGGCATGGTCTTAGTTCAAGAAGATGATTTGTTCTCAGAATATGTGATCTATTACCCGAGTCGAGGCCTAGTAGGACCGGAACTCAATTATTCTCATATCGAAAAACTTGCATTGGCAGCAGTCCATGTTGTTCAACGGTTCCGTCATTATGTTCTGTTTCGCAAGACCACCGTCATTGCTGTTGTGAATCCATTTCAGTACATGTTGACATGACCAATAATAGGCAGAAAGATCAGTAGATGGATAGTCATCCTCCAGGAATTTGACTTAGATTTCGTTTCAGCGAAATCCAAAAAGTCATTGGTCTTCGCATAACTTATTTCGAAACTTCTGGTTGAGTCAGGTGATGTTGTGCCTGAAGAGTCGCCTATCAGAGGAAATATATTTTTGAGCACATCTTCAAATCCCTGGTACGGAGATATAATTATCTATCTCTAGACTTTGAAGTGCCCCACCTCTGCTTCTCGTGATGAGCATCTCCCTATATGCCACCAGACCAAGAGTTATCTCATACTCGATGATACATTGTATCGAAGAGGTGTAGACTGCATCCTGCGCCGATGTCTCACTCATGAAGAAGCAGTTGTCATGCTTAACGATTTCCATACTGGAGCATGTGGCGGTCATTTGTCTGGGTTGGCAACAACCCAAAATATTTTACGAGCATGTTACTTATGGTAGACACTAATCAAAGATTGTATCGAATCGGTCAAGAAGTGCCACCCGTGTCAGATCTTCTCTCGGAAGATGAGGGCACATCCCGCTCCCATGTTTCCTGTCATCACAGTTGGTCCCTTCACCAAGTGGGGGATTGATTACACTACATGCAACCCTTCTTCAACAAGGGGGCACCGTTATATCATTGTAGCCGTAGACTACTTCACGAAGTGGGTCGAAGCTATGCCAACGTTTAAATATGATGGAGATACTGCGGCTCTCTTTTTATTCAACCAGATAATAGCATGGTTTAGTGTCCCGAGAGAGATTGTCACTGATCATGGAAGTCAATTTCAGAACCAGATGATGACCGAGTTAACATCATATCTTGGGTTGCGGAAAGAACATTCGTCACCCTACTACCCCCAAGCAAATGGCCAGGTGGAAGTTGTAAATAAATCTCTTAAGACCATCCTATAGCGAACGATTAACTCAACCAAGTCAAATTGGCATTTGATGCTATACTCGCCATTATAGGTTTACCGAACGTCTGTTAAGACTACAACCGATTTCTCACCTTTTCAACTCGTTTATGGGCTGGAAGCAGTCTTGCCTATCGGATGTCATATCCCGTCCCTAAAGTTGGCATTATAGTTATTACCAGACACTTCTCCACTTGAAGAACGATTATTATACCTTGAGCGGCTCAATGAGCAACGTCGTGATGCAGCCCTAGCCAATGAGGCTCACAAACATAAATTCAAGTGTCAGTATGATTGGTTCGTTCGTCCTCGTATTTTCTCTGAAGACGACCTTGTCCTGGTCTATGACCAAGATAAGGACCCCTTGGGGGCAGGAAAATTCAAATCCATGTGGTTCGGACCTTTCATCATAAAAGAGGTTCTAAAAAAGGGCGCTTATCATCTGGTCGACTTTGAGGGAAATTATTTGGCAGAGCCTAGAAATGGGCTCTACCTCAAGAAGTATTACTCATAGGTAGGTCACCTTGGGTAACTTTTTGTAACATATGTATAGTCTTTGTACTATTACTTTCTAGTTTCTTTTAGTATTATGGACGTGTCGTTTTTTATGTTATCTTTCGTCACTATGACAGATGTCAAGTGAATCCGAGGTGTTCATTGGGTACGCAGACGGTGCTAGCCGGCACACTTGGAGGCTTGCCTCCACAGCTTGGGTAATTTTGACACCTCGAGGTCAGTTATTATCTTCTGGAGGTATATGCTTAGGTGACACCACAAACAATGTCGTCGAGTACAGTGCAGTTATTGAGTTGCTTCGTGACGCCCTGTCATTTGGTATCTCTCATCTCCAGGTCTATTTAGACGCTCAGCTGGTTGTGTCTCAGTTAAATAGAGTCTACCGTGTTCATGATCCGACTTTACACCGACGATTCCTTAGGGTATGTCTCTTAGAACGAAGCTTTGATTATATTACATATTTTCATGTTCCTAAGAGATTAAACCAAATTACAGATACTCTAGCTAATCAAATTTTAGATTGGCATCTCGCACACATATAAAAAGACATACACATAAATATGTAAATGCATTTTTAAAGGCAAATATGATCCATAAGACACAAAAATACATAAAATCCATATATAATATCATAATCATCAGAGTACACAGCTGGACGCAAGTGCCTCAAAAGTATGACCAGTAACGAGTCATGGGGCTTATGCCCTCAAAAAATATATACAAGTAGTTCTCTTGACACATGAAAAGTCTATACTAACTAAGGTCAGGGCCTGTGGGCCCTGTTGTAATGATCAACAACGTTTTCCAAATGCCAAAACAATCGGACCCACGTCTGTGGTGCCCCCACTACATGAGGCTACATAGATGGTGGCAGATCCTCAATATCTTCCATAGGGACTGTGCGGGTGAGCGAGGTAAAGTTTCTCTCAACTCGTCTCAAAATCCTCTCAGCCTCACCCGCTAGAAGCTCTCCTGCTGTTGTTGGTTCCCCTGCGGAGACAGGTGCGGTCTCTGGCTGAGGACGACGCTTGTTCCTCGCATAGTCCGTAGGTCGCATTGGTCCCACATATGCACGTAATAGATACATATCTTTCAAATACTATGGTATAAAACAAATGATATATATATATATATATATATATATATATATATATATATATATATAAACATAAAAATTACATATGTTTCACAAAAAAAACAAAAAAAAAACAAAACAACGATGCAAACTTACCCATCTCTCCTCGCTCCTCGCCAGGAGGTATTGGTATCTCAGGATCTCTCGAGAAATCAATCCCAGCATAAGGGTAATCCTCTATGACTGGGATCTGTCGCGACAACCAAGTGAAAAAATCATCATCAAAGGACTCATTGGTCCTTCAACCACCCTGTCATGGTGGCAGTAACACTGCCCATCTGCAAACCACAGGAAGAGAGGCTTGATGTCCTCGTACCACCAATCGAGGACTGAAACTCGAAACTCTTTCAAAGAATAAAGAGCATATAATTGTCTCGAACCCGAAGTTTCGTTGCGTTCGCGACCGACAATCTATCAGGTGCCTCTTCATACAATCTAGCAGTGTAGTGCTCCAGTCAAATATTTGTGCATTTAAGCACTGGAATGCATAGTTCATCTGTGCACGGTACGCCTGATGTAGAGCCGCAGAACCAATCATCCGTCCAATAAGAAACACAATCACCTACAGTGATAAGTCCATGATCTTGCTTATGGGCACCTGTGAGCTCGATCGGTCTGTACCAGCCTCACAATAAAGTCCTATCAGTTTCGATATGTTATGAGGCCCCGAAGGAAATGTCCGAAAATTGACTGGCTCCCCTCTCTTGGAGAGGCCAGTCAAAAAATATATGCCCTCTATCGAAGGCACCAATGACTGCCCCTCTAACATAAAAGCCTCTGCTTTGGGATGCCAATAATCAACCAAGGCATTCAGTAGCCTAGGTTGTGCTTGCATAAAAGGACATAGGAAGAACTTGAGCAACCCACATTGCATTAAGGCAACAACAACATTGGGGTCTTCCCCGACCAACTCACTAACCTCCCCATGCTCTCTTTCTCTCTAGTGAACATACATCCTGCAAAACACCAAGTTCAGGAGGGTTAACCCTTGTTGTTTTAATTTTTTTCATTAAATAAAGGGGTCCACATGGGCTGTAATGATGACAGTCGTGTGTACACGCGTTCATTTTTTCCTCTACCCGAATGTACACACGGCCTATCATAAGACAACCCACGTGGACCTAGGGATGACCTTTTGAAGGTCGATGCCCCCCCAAAACTTGAAACCAAAATCATAAATAAAGATTTAAATTACAAGAGGAGAGAGTTTATACTTACTTGGTCCAGATGGATGGTCGTTTCGTCCACTGTAGCTCCCAGAATCACCACTTTTATCAAAGGAGATTTTTTTCTCTAGAGTCAATTTCCAAATCAGCAATGGTAATAATGAGCTGCCAGCTTCTATTTATAGACTTTTTGGCCCATTTTTGTCACTTTTTTAACCCCCCTTATCATTTTATTTAAACTGAAAACCATTTAGAGTGGTTCAGGAGTTGGGTTGGAAGGGTATGATCGGGTATCAGGACATTTTTTGGAGTTTTGGGTAACTTTTGACGGTCCGTGGGAAAAACCTCAGATGATCAACTTGAGCATGTAGGTTAGGTTTCCACCCTGACTTTTGTATCTCGTTGTCTTTATCCCTTTGCCATAGGATCGATCCCATCAGGTTGCGACACAGAACCATCACTGCTTCTTTAGAAGTGTCGTGATTTGGTGGTAGAGCTTACTGGAACATGGATGCCCTAGGTAGATCCTAGTTTCCTTATGGTGTCCATGCTGTCACTAATGAATGTAGGCTCAGGAGTCCTTGTTGTTTTTTCTGATTACGAGTTTGAGCCTCATTTGCATGATTTGTTTTCACTCTTTACCTCACCCTCGGGACTCCCAAAAAACATAATGGGTCTTCTTTTAAGCCCTTTTGAGACCCTCTAAACATGAAAAGATTGTCGAACGATCTTCTGGCCTTTCACGCTCGTTAAACTGAAATTTGAAGTCACGTCTGTCCGGCGGTAGTTTACCCATTTTTCGGTCCGGCCGGTCAACTATATGAACAAAGGTATACTCTAAGGAACTTCAGTTCTCTAGAAGAGTACTCTCAGGTATCATTTTAACCCTTTTTCGGGCCCAAGGGACTAAATGTACGAAAAAGAAACCCCCACGGAGTCCATAGTTAATCTTTTTTCAGACTCCCTAAAATTGAAAAGATCATCGAGTGACCTTATTCTTTCACACTCGTTAAAATGGTCCAGAAGAACATTCCTGACAGAGTCCATAGTTAAGATTTTTTCAAACTCCTTAAAAATGAAAAAAATTGCCGAGTGATCTTGTCTTTATCACACTCGTTAAAATGGTTTTGAGTAGACGTCTTGTCAGTTCTATTTTACCCCTTTTTCAAACCGACTAGACTACCTTCGAAAAAGGTACCCCAGTGGAGTCTCCTTTTACGTTTTTTCAGACTCTCTAAATATGAAAAACCGTCGAGCTTACCTTCTCTAGGCTCGTTAAACTTACATCGAAGGACGTTACCATTGTGTGTTTTATTAATCGCATTTTCATACTCGCGTTTTTGGCCTAATGCCGACTCCATGTTTCTCTCAACCGAACCATCTAAAGCATGCCTTATACGCAATCCCTGTAGCACTTTGCCTCTGCGTCTTGACACCTTTGGCCCCTGGAGGATTTTTCCCGAGTGTCCTTACTTTGAACATCAGTCTTGTCCCTGCGCCTTGAACTTGTATGTTTGCAACACTCATTCCTCCTTTGTAACGTAACATTCTTTTATTCTTTTTCCAAAATTATTGAAAAAGACAAAAAAAAATCAAATATACCCCAAAAAGAGGAAGGGAAAAGTATTTTTTTTTATTGGCAGCATAATGAGTCACCCTTGGATAAAGCACATCTATCTGTTTGTTCGTCAAACTATGGGATTTAATACGACCTTAGGAAGTTGTTATCGCTACATAGAGTTGTGTCCTCCTCCGTTTGGTTATTCTTCCAAACATATGGAGAGTTTGCGTTCCCTGTTGCCTCGTAAACTTATGTTAATGCCATGCTGCCTGAGTCTCATCATTTTTCGTGCTATTGTCCAAGGTAATTTTTTACCAAGCCTGAGTCAGCCCCTCTGCAGTTTGTCTCTTGCTCTCATACCCGACCATCCTGAACGTCCAATCAAGTCTTTGTTCGAAATCAATGAAGCCTTCAGTCTGATCATCAAGATTCTCTAGTCCATGACTGGCGAGCCATTGAAGACCTCTGGGTAGTGAAGTCGTACACTCATATTACACTCCTACCCGAGTTTTAAAGATTTTGAAGTTGTTGCTCGAGCTCTGAATACCTCATCTCCAGCCATCAGGCCTTATCAGCTTCTAAGAAGATGGATACTATATCTTTTTTTATTTCGAGATGTAGCTCTACTGTGTATTTCTCGTGGCTACACTTTATATAGTTATATGACATGGATCTACAGTGTATTTGATTGGTAGCCATGATTTTATTTTATCTCGAGCATGGGTATGCCCGCCTCGGTGAGACAATTATTATTTTTGGAGATGACACCTCCGGATTTCTGGTTCCTGGGCTCACTTGCTCGGCACATCGGTGAAGATTGTTAATGTATTTCGACCATCAGATGCTCTTCTGACCTCACACATTAGGGGGCATCTGTTATAACCCTAATTTGCACCAGGCATGCTTACCTGGCATCAAGCCATCTCAGATTCCTTCTTTGCCAAAACACTGTTGAACAACTCTTTTTAAAAACCCCTTTTATAAAGGCCCACACGCCCTAATACTTTACTGCACGTGTGTATGCTAGCTGACCCGATACAACCCACGTGTACCTACAAAAGCACGAAAAAAGGAAAGTTGTTGACGGAACACACAACTTTGGGTAAGTTAATTAAACCTTTTGGCCATGCATGGCTGGAAGTTCGACCAAATACCTAGCTTCTTCTAGCCTATAAAAGAAGGGTTAGGGGTCCCATTTGGAGGAGGAAAATCATAGTAAAGAAACTATACCCGATTGCGCATTCCCTTTGTCCTGACCTTTAGCCATCCTTGTGCAAAGATAAGTATAGAGCAAAAAAGTTGGAGGACAGTTGAAGAGGAGCCCATGACCAGGTTCGTGGAGCAGTGGCCGACTTCATCATTGTAAGTTAATTTGTTGAAGTTAATAATAAATAAGTACTTTTCCGGTCCCACCATATGAGGTTTTCATGGTTTATTGCGTACATATTGATTAAATATCTAACCCGTTAATCTATAGATCAAATGCACGTGGAGTTCTTTTTTTGTCTTGTGTGAATGCAGGTCAGCCTTAGGAGGAGAGCTGCAGTCAAAGAGCGACCAAGCGTGAAGAAGGATCGATATCAAACGCCTGAAATAAGGTATGCTCACTTGATCTTGTTAACTACGTATTTGCTTAAGAATAATGGGAATTAGGTCTGGGACGACGGTAGAAAGTAGGAATCTTTAGGTCTTTTCTGCATGCATGATAAAACCCTATGTGTTAGTCCATAGAGGGATTTTCCACTCACAACACTTACCCCTTCTGCTGATACAATGTGTCCCAATAATTTACATTCCTTCATAGCAAACAAAGACTTCTTAGGATTGAGAGAGAGAGAGACCAAACTTTCTACACTTCAGGAAGACCCTTTTCAAATGATGATAATGTTCTTTATCATATTTTGAGAACACTGTAATTTCATCTAGATAGATGAACACAAATTTGTCCTTCTCCCCAATAAAGGCAATATCCATTGATCATTGAAAGGTTGATCCTGCATTCATTAACCCAAAGGACATTTTATCATACATGAATATGCCCCAAGGAGCAATGAAGGTTGTCTTCTCTCTATCTTTAGGTAAGACAAAGATATGATTGTAGCCTGAGAAGCCATCAATCATAGACATCCTACATGAGCTAGTCACTCTCTACAAAATGTGCTCCATATTTGGCAAGGGGTAATTATCTTTCTTGGAACTTCTATTCAAATTCCTGAAATCAACACATAATATAATTTCCCCATTATTTTTCCTCACATGAACAAAGTTAGCCGCCCACTTAGAGTACCTCAAAGGAATGATGATCTTGGCATCCAACAAATTCTTCACTTCTTTTTCCATAATAGGTAGCAACATGGGATTTATCTGTCTGAGTTTTTGCATAAAAGGATTGGTCTTCTCTTTCAAAGGGATCTTATGTTCAATGATGTTTGTGTCATATGTTTGTAAATCTTCATATTTATAGGAAAACACATCAACAAAATCTTTTAAAAGATTAACATACTCATCCCTTTGTTCCTTTGACAAACTGCTAGACAATTTCACATACTTTGGATCCTCCTATGTACCTAAATTTCATTCAGTCACATCAACATTTTCAATTGAATCTTTAACCTTCACAACAACATCATTTATGTCAAAAAATATCTCCAAGGGGACTAGTCCTTTTGGAATATGGTTACTAGGCAATTGAACAATATGATGGTCAAGAATTTTATTCAGAAAAATATCAGCATGAGGGATTTTGTCATAATCATGATCTTGATCAATATATAAGGCAAAAAAATCCTCCATTGTTTCAATAAATCTTTTGATCTCAAGATCATCCTCAAAGACCTTCCAATGTTTGACATTGTCAAGTATAGAGGGTCTATACTTCACTTCCACATCATATTTGAGCTTAGGGGGCAAAGGAACTCTAAAATTACTTGCAGAAACATCCAAGGAATCTGTCATAGTATTTTCTTCTCTTGGAACAAAAGAGATATTAAAAGCTAAGAAGAAATTATCAACAAGATCCCAAACTTCATTTATGTAAGTCCTTAACCTGGGGTTTTCAGCGTGATACATATTTTTGACTTGATGTACAATTAATTCAACATCTCCAAACACTGCTAACTCTTCAATGTTCATGTCTTTAGCAACCCACAAACCCAAAACAAGAGCCTCGTATTCTGCCACATTGTTTGTAGTTTCAAATTCAAGCTTGTAAGACAAAGATATGATCTCTTGGGTAGGGGAAATAAATACTACCCCAGAACCAACACCTTCCTTAGAAGAGGCTCCATCAAAAAACATCTTCCAAACAAAGGTGTTAGGAGGAGAAATTTCACAAGACATAATGGGTTGTTTTCTGATTTCAATGGGTGATTGAGGAGCATCAATGAGTTGTAAAATACTAGATCCTAAATTAGTATCAACTGCAAAAATAGGGTGGTTGGTAGGATTGGCTTCATCACTGATGATTTAAGCTAGTTGTGCTTCCCTATAAAGCCTTCTATGTTCTCCCCCAAATATAGGAATGGTGGCATATGAAAGGTCCATCTGCAAAGTTCCACCTAGTCTTTTGATCCAAGATCTGACAGGAGCATCCCAAACTTAGGGGGGACATAAACCACCACAATATCCATGACACACTTTTCATGGGAAATTGGAACAATGTAATAAACATTTCTTTGATTACCCCAAGACACTTCACTTTCCTAGAATCAAATGAGTATAGGTCATAGTAATTTTTTGTAATTTCTAGCCCAAGCTCATCCATGACAGTTTTAGGCATGAGGTTATGAGATGCACCTGAGTCCATCAAGTAATTATGCAACACTTTATCATGAATGTTTAATGATGCGTAGAAAGGAGGGGAAGAGTCATCCATATCCTCTACCAAAGGTCCCAATATAACTATTGGCTTTTCATCTTGAAGGTTGACTGAGTCTGTGGAATTAGAAGAAGGTTCGGGTTGCAACATCTTCGAAAGATGTTTTTTAAATTCTTCATTCTTAATCAGCTCTAAAAAAGGTATTGGGATTTTGATCTTTTGAATCTCACTTTCAAAGCTAAAAGAGGAGGGAGATTTCAAAATTTCCTTAAGTTCTGGGACAGGGCTCTTAACCAATGCTTGAGGGTTTTGTGCCTCTTTTTCTTTGTTGCTTGATGCCACAGCCTTAGAATTTTTTTTTGTTTTAGTGGACTGATCAGAACTGCCAGGCTTTCCCTCTTTCTTTTTTGACCTTAGGTTGTATTTATTTGGATTGTCATTGGTTTTTTCCCCTTTACTCAATTCATTCAGTTGGTTGTCCATGAGAGAATCCTCATATGCAGATTGGGTTAAATGGGGGGATGGAGAGGTGTCACCAAGACAATGGATTTATGGATCAGTTTCTTCATTCTCTCCTTCTTCATCAACAAGAAGCTTATTTTGAAGAGGGTGTTGGACATTTTGATCATCCCTATCCCTATTTCTTTGATCTCTTTAGAGGACCCGAGGGGCATTATTTGGTCTTCTAAAATTTCCTCTATTATCAACATTATGTGTGTTTCTATAGTTTTGCTTTCCTTCAAGTTTCAACTTTTTCATTTTAGCAGAAAGTGATTTTACCGATTTTGTTAGTTCATCAACTTGAGGGTGGATAGTAGGGGAATCATAGGTTGAAGCTTCAACCCTACCTTTTCTTCTGTCTCTGTCATATTTTCCCCTAAGTTTGTCAGCTTCCATTATGTTAGATTCTACTTCCAAGGCTGCATCTTGCATATGAGCTAGAGAGGTAGATCGTCTTTCTCTTAACAGGAGGCAAAACTTAGGGTCAAAATCATTGGCATAAGTTTATGTAGGATTTATTTTAGTGGAAATTTTGTTGTACATTTTATTAAATCTCTTTGAGAAGTCTGAAACAGAATTCCCCTCTTTCCTCTTAAGTGACCCAAATTCTATAATGTAATAAAGGAAATCTTTTATATCCCCCCAATGTCTCAAAAAAGCATCATCCAAAGCTTCAATTCCATAAATAGATCCAGGAGTCAAACCCCTAAACCATTTTCTAGCCTCACCATCAAGGCTCTGTAAAAAGACCCTCATCCATACATCTTCATTCTCAATGTTAAGATTTTTTGCATAACTATAAAAGGCTGCAAGGTGTTCTTCTGCAGTTATGTCTTCCTCCCCTATGAACTTGGGCATGTATTTAAGGTAGTCTCCAACTGGGAGAGCATTCATAGGCTGAGGTAAAATAAGAGGGGCACAACTAGAAACCACGATGGCATCTATCCTATTTCTAGGAAGGTTAGCACCTGCCATTGGATTGTGAACTCTAGGAGAACAAGGGGGAGATTGAATCTTGATAGGTACAACTGAAGCTTTGATTTTAGGAGAAAGAGGGAGGTTGGATGGAGATATTTCAGTTTTGATAGGAAGAGGTTGATTCTTGGAAGAAGATGGTATAGGGTCCAAGGGAAATGAGGTTTTCTTCTCTTTAGTCACAACAATTTTGATAGGAGGAGGAGTACGAAAACCCAAGGTAGGAAAATCTTCTAAGCTCTCACGTCTGAACCAGCTTACAACATCAGGAGAGGCAAGGGTTTCAAAACTTTCTTCCTTCAATTTGGGACTAAAACAAGAGCATTCAACAGGAAAATTTTCAAAATCCAAATTTCTAGAAACTTCAACAGAGGGTAAAAGAGGAGAACTGGATATATCTATTGAAGTATTAAAGGTAGAATCATGAAAATAACCAGAAGTACCTGGTACAACAGCTGAAAAGACTTCTTAAGAATCTTTTCCTTTCTTGATAATATTCTCTAGGTCAACTTCAGGTGTCGCCAGAGGTAGATGTGGAGTATACCTTGTGTGTCTTCCTTTGAGAGCCTCAACTGAAACAATGGAGTCGTCAAGTGCAAGCTGCAATCTTCAATATATTGATTTCTAATGCACCTTCAGAATGAATATTGCTTTGTCGTTCAATCCCAGATAATTTTTTTCAATTCGTTCGCTGACAACGATGCCAAGAATGTTAGCATTGAGAGTCACCCTCATATTGCAAGAGGATAATCCCAACACCCATCAAATAGGTTTGTAAATGTAGATTAATGATAGAAGGTAAAATGGACAAAACTAAACATAACAATGTTTCAACATAGAAAATCTAGGCTAGTATGTATAAGAAAATGAGGTTTTGGTTAACTTCAGTCAGTGGTTTAAGGATAAATGTGAGTAGATGGAAGACTTGGTGATGAATATGGATAGGTATGCTATAAGCATCAGGCCTTATAACAGTTGGGTGAAGAAAAACTCAGTCACAAGAACTTCTTGAACTAAATTTAAAACACTGAAAACATTTACAGCAACATCATAATCAAACATCAATTATAACACAACTATAAAATCTCATAAGGATCATCGAATAATGAACATTCAGAGTAAGATGAAGCAAGATAATGATTAAATGTTGACTTCTATTAATCAAAATATCTCATATCTCATACATAAACCAAATTATAGTTTTGTGTAGTCAAAATATTACAAATAGGGAGCTCTGCTCAACCATTCGAACCTCAACATTACATTCTTATGATGTATTTATAGTCTAAATAGTAAAACCACAGCTTGAGATGCGAGCTAGCCTTTCTAGCCTAGGATTCTTCACAAAAAAATACTAATCTAACATCTGTACAAGTGGAACGAACATACTGCTAGAAACATGGAGCATGTTGGCAACAACTCTAACAAGATATAAATGACATGATTTGTTGTTGCTTGGGCACATCTCAACCAATGCCATGTGTCCTCCAAACCTTTGTGTTGAGCTCCATCTGCCACCTGGTGATAATTGGTTCCCTCCAAATCATCAAAGCTAAGAAGAGGCAACGAATTCGAAATTGTTGACTGTAACAACCAGTTCGTAGCATATTTTCGTAGCGCAACTGGTAGCAAATTCCATAGTGCCCGCCTATGTAAACTTGTTCTGCAATAGATTTCGTAGTGCATCCAGTATCAGATTTCATAGCGCCCACCTGTAAAACTATTTTGCAACAAATTTTTGTAGAGAACTACCACTTTATGTCTGGCTAGGTGACCCCACAACGCTTTCAGTAGCGAATTTGCAGAACAGTCTATGTGGATGATTCTGTAGCGCCAGGGGATACAAAATGCTCTATGTTTTTCTGTTTCATGCAATGAACCTAAAAAAACCTAAAAAGTCTTAGCAGAAGGATTATAAGCCTGTAGATTCCTCCAGTAGGTGAAATTATAACACTTCCCTCAAAACTTCAAGCTACAAAAGCTAATCATCATCAAAAATGGGGTTTCCATCCTTTTCACTTCATCTTCTCAATCTAACACTTCTCCTTGTTGCAGGAGCACTTCTCTCTGTTGCAGGGGCATTTCTCTCTATTGCAGCTTGGGATAGAACATTTAGATTCCTCTGGGCTAGATCATCCTTGAAGGGTTGCAACTCCTCTTTCAGCTTTTTGTTTTGGGACTGTATTCTTCTATTCTGCCTGTACAAAGTCTGAAGTTTCTTATGGACGGGAAATAATCTTCTTGTTGTAAACCTAGCCAGATCAAGGGTCTCATTATACATGTCCATGAGTTCACTCATATTCCTCCTCTCAGTCAATATTTCTCCCTTCAAACGAGCAATTTCCTTCCTTACATCCCTGAGTTGTCTGATCAATCTCTTGAAGTTCGGATTATCAGGGGGGGTGGTGATGTTTATGACTTCAACAAGATTCTCAATAATTTTGCCCTTACCTTTGTCTTTCTTCTGAATAGAAGCTTTGGTCATGACCTCAATAGGCTTCCCAACAATGACACCTTTACCCTACTTTTGGACAGAAGCTTTGGTTATGATTTGTTTGAACATCTTCCTTATGGGCTGATGATCTAGTAAAAGGCCTCCTATCTCTTGCCTCAATTGCTGCAGTAGGTGAAGGAAAATGCAATTTTCTCCCCTTTTTGGTTGTAGTTTTGGATGATGAGGGAACTTCCTCTAGTTCAGGTGCAGGCTGAGGTGAAAGTTCCCTTTGTGGGGAGTGATGGGCTTCCCTCTCTTCTTCTTCAACTTCCTTAGGAACTTCTTTGTCTTAGGAAATGTGTTTTCCCTTCCTCTTTTTGCTTGTTTCTTCTTGGGCAACACTACTAGCTGGCAAAGGGATCTGCACCCTGGATTGAGGGGTAGGGGCTACATCTAGTTGTAGATTAGTAGAGACAATAAATTGTTCCCAAGTGAGGTTTTGTTTCTTCAATTCTTCCATTACAAGCATCCTGATCAACCCTAAGTGGAAGACACTGGTGTCCACAACCTTGGACTTGGCTTGGACCCTATCAACCATTTTTCCCATACTTCTAAATAGATAGAAAGGGATGTTCATCAAATCATTTCCTGTGAAGTGTAGAAAAATCCTAATGTGATACTGGTATATCATGTTGAATTTTCCCTCACATGTAAAATACCTCTCGATGACTTTCAAATATTTGTCAAAACCCTCAACCAAGTGGCTCCTAGCCACTCCCTTGGAAACATTATCTTTCTAATGATATGGCTTGAGGAAATATTTAGAAAATGATGCATTGAGAGTCATAGATTTGAACCACCTTTCACTAGTGTTGGGTATCTCAGTGGCTTTTGCAATGGTGGCCTTAGATACATCCAACTCAAGGGTTCCTACCTTGGTCTTAGTGCCATCAAAGTGTAAATCAAATTCCCTGGTTACTTCAAGGTGTCCTCTCTGCATATTTTGATAGAAAGTTAGGCAACCAACCCTTTGGAAGACCTCCCTGATCAGAGGTTTAGCATCAAATAGGTGCATGTCAGAAGGCTCAGTCCTGAATACACTCCCACCCTTGTGAGATTTCTTTTGTTGAGGTGTGTCCATTGATAGAAGTAGGAGGTCAAACATTGTAATGTTATGAGAGGTATAGGAAACCAAACAAAGACAAAAGTCTTTAAGTTTTTGAAAGGTGGTCCTTATTTGGTCTTTCAAGGCTTTCCTCCAATTTACTTATGAACTAATAAGAGAATGGTTTGATGGCTTAAAAAGGGGGAAACATATCCTCTGAGAAATGATATGCAAGGAGGTTGCACTGTTCAAGTTTTAGGTTGACATCAAGCATGACATCAGCTTCATAATCGCAAATGATGGTAAAGAGGGAGACTGTACAAAAGATGTGATACGAAAACAACTAGTGAGTTGGCAACGTACTTGAAAATATTTGATTTGACTCCCTAACGGGTAAAGGGTCAGAGTGGAGAGGTTCAAGCATATGAATGGATGGAGTGACCTGTTAGGTTTGTGGTGTCATGGGGCTGATAGTGCTAGCTGTAAAATCAAGATATGAGTCAAGAGTGTAAACCATAAAATGAACCAAGGATATAAACCATAGGTGTGGGTCAAATATGTGAGCCAAGTTCCAACGTTTCATTTATTTAAGTTATCCTAAGAAAACCATAAGGAGAAAATCAAAAAACAAACTTAAAAAGGCTAATGGATAAAAATTAAAACCTAAGGAGAAATTTGACCCATGACAACTTCATGTGATAACATAGCACATCCACTAAGAGGGATGAAGAGAATGCGAACCAATGGTTGAAGCTTCTTTAGAGGATTTCCAATATTCTACCATCTACCTGAGGATTCATACCTAAAATAAATGTCATACAAGGAGGATTTTTCATTCCCTTCCAGCCAATGCTTAGGAGGCAGAATTTCTAAGATTTCATTTAGTGGTTTCTTCCCCATGATACTATCACACCATATCTAAATTTATTTTATGTTTCCTGGAATCAAAGTGCTTCTAGACTGGATAATTGAATATGCTACTTTTACAAGTTTCCACAATTGGGATCCTCTTTGGTTTTCATCTAAAAAAACTATACATATTTTCCTGCGTCTTCTGAAGTATTTTTTCCAAAGATCCTTTTTCCACCAATCTGCTTTGCCCGCGATCAATCTCCAAACTAGTTTAACACCCATGAACAAGTTCATATAATATGGGTCTTTGATCCCCATTCCCCTCTGCCTTTAGGGGCCCTTACAATTTTCCAATTGATTAGATGGAATTTTTTGGCATTAGATTTTCCACCTTGCCACAAAAATTTCCCGATTTCCTTGCCTATTTGTTGCATAACTCGAACATGAACCAACATTGTTGTACACTGAAAAATTGGAAGTGTTGATAGAACTGGTTTGATGAGGACCAATCTATTTGCAGGGTTGATCCATTGGGTTCCCCATTGGCTAAATTTGACCTTGAATTTTTCTAAAACACTTTTCCAAGATTGGGGAGAAGGAGACCAGGGGTAAGGGGCATACCTGAATATTCAAATGAAGACCAAATTGACGAGGAAGGAAATTGCAAAATTCTATAAATAGAAGCAAGTATTCGTGGATTGTTGTTCCAACCCAACACTTGACATTTATGATTGTTTATCAAGCCTCCTGGCACCCTTGTGAATAACTCGAAGATGTTCTTGAATATTCCTACTATTATTGTTGAGGCCCCTCCTAATAACAAGGTATCATAAAAAAAATGGTAATGATTTAGACTCTTAATGTTTCTTACCAATTTGATGCCTAGGATATTCTTGGCTATCCTTTCCCTGTCTAGAAGTTCCTACTCAAGGAGCCTGCCATGATAATATAGAGAGAAGGGGAGAGAGGGAAACCTTGTCTCAACCCTCCACTTCCTAGAAAGAAGAAAGTCAACCTCCCATTGACCAAGGGTGCGATATAAGGATTACTGACATAGGCTGCAATCTAATTAATGAAGGAAGAGTTGATGCCAAATTTCTCAATTACGTCAAAGAGGAAGGAGTGCCTTACTCAATCAAATGCACTATCCATATCCAATTTAATGAGCATTACTTTCTCCTTATTCTCCTTACTAGAGTGGATGGATTCTTGTACGAACACGAATCACGATGTTGTCCATTATTTTCCTATTGTAAATGAATCCACCTTGATTTTTTGAGATGATTTTGGGAAAAAAAATCTCCAATTTGGTGGCTATTATCTTAGTCATGACTTTATATGAGGAGCTACACAAAGATATATGTCGAAAGTGATAAAAGGAAGAGTTTGCCTCATTCGATATCAAGACCAAGAAAGATGATTTGGTATTTCTCCCCATTTTAAAGGATTTTTGAACGTACTATAGCATTCTTTTCAAGCCAATCTTGACTAGATTCCAAAATGATTTGAAGATATGGAAAATTCGTTAGGCCAAGGGGTTGTGTTCAGCTCCAAGCCATATAGCATTATACATTTCCTCTTCTTCTATTGTTTTAGCAACTCTGTGTTATCCTCTGGAATAAATAACGATGGGATACCTTCCAACGATGTCACCAAGTCCTCAGGGGTAGCTTCACCCTTTTTTTCATAGAGAGAGGTAGAGTGTGATATGGTAGCCTCTTTTGATTCTTGGAAATAAATAACTTTTGAGCCATCATCTAGCACAATTTCTTTGAAATTATTTCAAATTACTTTGGCCCTTGCTTGCTTAGTGAAAAAGGTTTGTATTTATGTCTGTTTATTTTAATCACAACCTTCTGTATCTTAGCCTCCATGTCTCATCCTCAAATTTGATCACCTTTTGAATCTTTTGTTATATAATTGCTTCTAAGATCTGTAGATCACTGGAAATTTCTTATGTTTCCATTTTTTCTTGAGTATCACTAAGTTGACCTTTGAGTGCTTCCTTTTCTTGTGGTGGGGAATTAATCCAATATTTAAGCATTGATTTAACTAATTTAAGCTTGTATTCCCATATATAGAATGGGGAGCCATCAACCCATACTCCCCATGCCTCGCTAGTCAAGCTTGGAACCTCATTGTTTTGAATCCAAAGAGGGTTGCACCTAAACTAAAGGGGTCCATAATCTAGTGTTTCTTGAATATGGAGGGAAATTAGCTTGTGGTAAGAAAAAATTGAAGGAATGATTCAAGATTTCACGAGATAATCTTGAATCAAAATATCAGTGTGCACCAATAACCTATCAAGCCTTGAAACTAAATATCTAGGACCTAATCGCTTGTTATCCCAAGTATATTTCCCTTCACATAGCTTGATATCAATGGGATTCCACTCAACTATTATCTCCTTCATTGTTCTCGAAAGGGATCTCTGATGATACTATCTCCTCCCTTCTCTGTGTTGCTCAAAGTCACATTGAAGTCACTTTCCACAATACTCTTGCTTGTTTACTCTATATATTGAAGCATTAGAAAGGATGTCCAACAAATATATTTTTCCATATATGCTACAAACATATAAATGTCAAACACATTAAATTTCTTACCAGACTAAAGGTGGATGAGTCTTGATAACAACCAGTGTTGAGTTTGAAGCGTGGAGTTAAGAATAAGGATAAATCTATTCCAGAGGGTTCACATCCCCCCTGAAGCACCTCTCAAACAGTTGGCTTAGTTTGATGGACAATTGGTATGTATTTTTGGTTGTCATTGATGTCAACCATTGGAGAGTGATATTGTAGATTGATGTCAACCCTTAGTGATTGATGTCAACCATTGGATAAAGTCCAGTAGCGAATTCCGGTAGCACAAAGGTTTGAGTAATGGACCCATGTTTGTTTGATGTATAATGGTATGAGTTCTAATATATTTGAAGGTAATACTATTATAGATGGGTAGTACATGTCATTCCATTTTCGTTGGTATGTGGAACGTCACCTAACTTCTCACAATTAGAGAGTTATGGCCATGTGAAGTTGGAGAACCTAAGTTTGGGTAATGGAACCAAGTTTGTTTGATGGATAATGGCATGAGTGTTGATATATTTGCAGGTAAGACTATTATATATGGATATTACATGTCATTCCATTTCCGTTGGTATGTGGAACGTCATATAACTCCTCAATGTTAGAGAGTTATGGTCATGTGAAGTTGGAGAACCCTCACGAGTCATCTAAAAGCCCCAAAAGGTCAAAGTGGTTTAATAGATTTTAGAATGTAAATAATAAAATGAAGTGATGAGTTTACTATAAGTCAATTTGGATACAAAATAAATTATTTCAATAATAAATATAATGGAGAAATTTCTAAGTTGACAAGTGGTTAGAAGTGGGTTAACCCTAAAATAAGGAAAGTGGGTTAAGATGGTTAAAAGGTAACCCTTGAAGAAGCTACATCAAAGTATAAATAAGAGGCAAGGCTCTCTCATTTTAATTACACTTGAGCATATTGAATATCTATAGGTGACGGAGGTAACCAAAGGATATCTAAGCCGAATTTCAGAGAGAAGGTGAAGTAAAGAAGGCTGAAATTCAAGGGAGGATAAATTCTTTTGATGATGTTTTCTAAGGTATGTTATCTACATAGCATCTCACCATTTTCACAATAACTTTTTTTCTAGAATGATTCAGACCATGAAATTGGGAGGCCATTGAGAAAACATATCCAAGTAGTTGTGGTACAAATTTCAGCTTGTGGGTCGTTATGTTTTTGGAGTTACACTCCGTGGAAAATAGGGTTTGTGGCTAGTCCTGAAAGTAGTCTAAAACATGTGTTTCAGGTAAAAACGTCATAAATTCTTCATAACAAATCCAAATTAAGTAAGACCAAATTTGTTGGTTAGAGTACAGTTTTTAGTATTCTGTTTACAATTTTCAGATCCATACAACAAATATTTTGTGTGGGGCACGCTCTACAAGTTTGCTCTCTAGAATAACCCATAATTCAACAATGTATGTCATTTTTGCTATAACTCTTTTTCTGAGAGGTTCCAAGTAGTGACAACTAGAGGAATTGCATAAAACACACTTAAGAACATTGTGTACTATTTTTAGACCCTTATTCATTACAGGTACATAGTTATGATTATTTCAAGTTAGGGTTGTTGACTAATCCAAAACTAGTCATGTGAGACTAAAGTAAAGTTTGATGAAAATGTTAGTCTCTTGTTGTTAAAGTTAAGGAATGTTTGCAAGTATGTGATCATATACACCAGATCTATTACAGAGCTACAAATCATATTTAGATGATGAAATTGATGAGGGATTTTGGCTGAGGTACATATTGGGTACATGGTTGAAACAAGCAGTTGATGACTTGACACATACATGAGGTGTATAGTTGATGATATTGGTACATCTTGATGAATCATAGTTGATGAGTAGTTGATACATGATTGGTACATACTTGGTACATGGTTAGAGTCACTTGTTAGTAGTATTGTTGACACATGGTTTATGGATGATGTAGCATACTTGTATTGGTATATTATTAGAAGCACATATTGATATAGGTGATGATTATGAGTTGTTGTGTTATGTTTGGTTGATGCACATATTTGAGAGTTGTCTTGGTGATTGATCTTGGTGAGTAGATTTGATTTGGTTGATAAGATTGATGAGACAGGTTGTTGTGATAGGTCGTTTGGACATGTTATTAGTATAGGTTTGGTGCATGGTTGATGCACTTGTTCATGGTACAAGTTGAGGTACAGGTTGGTGCATGGTTGATGCGCTTGTTTATGGTACATGTTGATTACAGGTTGTTTGGTACAGGTTGTTGCATGGTTGATGCACTTGTTTATGGTACAATTTGATTACAGGTTGATGCATGGTTCATGTTGTTTGGTGTAGGTTGATTGGTACAGGTTTACAACAGTATATCTCACAGTGATAGTGTGACAGTGGTTCCATCATTCTACTTATACGTCAGGGCGGTTGGATGGGGCAAGGACATGTAGTTGTAGCCACCTTCCGGTTGTAGCCGGAGAACATAGGGGGTTGTATCCTCCTTCTGGTTGTAGCCAGATAATTTGGGAGTTGGAGATTCCCTTAGGTTGTAGCCTGAGAACCTAGAGGGTTGGAGCCTCCTTCCAGTTGCAGCTGGAAAACAAAGGAAGTTGGTGCTTCCAATGAATTTAATTCCTAAAGATATATAAGAAAAAACATTATGTGGTTTTCTCCCTCTTTGGGTTTCCACTTAAAACATTGGTGTACTATGTATGTGTGTGATTGCTCATTTGTTCATTGTTTATTTACTCTGCAACTATTGGATGATAATGCTACATTGATATAGCACTTGCATTTTATGGTGAAAAATGATTAAATTGCTCTATTACTGATTCATCCCCCCTCTCATTAATCCAGCAGTATGATGGAGGGATGTTCTAATATCACTAAGTCCCTTATGGATTCTTCCTTTGTTTCACTTCCCAAACCTCTACAATTCCTAGAAATAATCATTATTTAGGTTTTTGAGTGCCACCTTTTTGTATCCCACTACCACATGGAGTCTTTGTTGACCTTGTTCTCGAGACTAGGGATTTATCAATTGTGGTTTGTGTCCCCGTCATATTATCATTGTTAGCAACTTCTCCCCTCTTTTCCTTCGTTGTTTTCTTTCCTAGTCTCATGGTTATCTTTTCTTCTAGAAGATCTTCCTCATTTTTGTGTTCTTCTCCCTCTAAGGGAACTTTGTTTCTTATATTTATTTCCTCTAAGGCGTGTTGTAGGTTTGGAATATTATCGATCTCATCTAGCCTGTTTGATATCTCGTCCTTGTCTTCTGGAAGGGTAAACAAAAAAGTTTGAACCAGGAGTGGTTCCAAGGGCTTTGAGACCAATATCCATGTTGTCGAAGGGGGGCTTACTGAAGTTTATGCGGTTAGAACACTCTCCTCTTGAGATGTGATTTCAAATCTATTTGACAACTTAAGTGTGTGCCCTTCCCTCTTTTGGGTTGGTTATTTTGGCAGACTTAAGGATGGTGAGATGAAGGGGTTTCTTTTACCTAGAGGGTTCAAACTTGGTTGAATGGAGCTGGATGGAGAAAAAGACCTTGGTTGTAAAATCCCCTCTCAAGATTGTTGATATGTTTTTGTGTTTATTTAAATTTTATATCTCCTCTTTAAGTAAACTTCACAACAGACTCACAATGTCCTTGACACAAAGGGGATTTTTATTGCACTCAATCATAAAAATCAATGATTACATGTAATGGAAAATGATATTAACCTCCTTTAACTTTATAACAATAGTAAAATCAGCAAATACAATCTGATATATTAGTTATATCCTTGAGAGTCTTAAGGATATCCTGACTCTGTTATATCCAATCCTTGGATTTGGGAGCCCTGTTATCCCCAAACTCCAAATCCACAAATGAAGGAGCATCATAGCCATACAATGCTTGAAACAGGGTCATACCAATGGACATATGGTAAGTGGCGTTGTAACAATTCTCTCCTAGATGCAACCACTTAATCGATGCCTTTTGCTTCCTTGACACATAGTTACGCAGATACCCTCAACTCATTTGTTCACAATCTCTGTCTGGCCATCCATATGAGGGTGATAGTTGGTACTATGAGTCAACTTTGTGCCTGCTAATCTAAACTACTCCTGCCAAATGCACTGAGAAATCTGTTGTCTCGATCACTGACAATGTACTTAGGCAACCCATGGAGTCTAAACACCTCCCTGAAAAACAACTCTTCCACCTATAGTGCCTTATACTCCGATGAAATCGCGAAGAAGTGAGAAAACTTGGTCAACCGATCAACCGCTACATAAATGTAATTCCCTCCATGCACCTTCGGTAGATCTGTAATGAATTCCATCGAAATACTCTCCCACTTTTACTTTGGAATGGGTTAAGGTTGCAGTAAACTTGTTGGATGAGTATGCTATGACTTGTTCTGCTGAAAAGTCATGCACTCTCACATGTCGCAACACATCGTCCTTGAGGCCCTTCCATGAGAACCTCTCTCTGGCCTGCCTATAGGTTTTGACGTATCCAGGGTGCCCTTACAATGGTGTATCATGAACCAAATATATTTGGTCCTTGTAGAAGATGATGTTGACTCATGAACCAAATATATTCGGTCCTTGTAGAAGATGATGTCATCCACCACTCTATACCAGTCATCATGAATATGACCATCCATCAATTCACAAGCAAACTTACTCTTGGAATATTCCACCAAAAGGTGGGACTTCCAATCAGTGGAAACATTTGTAAGGGAACATGCAGTTAGTTTCCTGGAAAGGGCATCGACAATAATATTTTTCTTTCCCTTCACATACTTTATTTCAAAATCATAAGCTTGTATTTTATTGACCCACTTTTTTTTGTCTCTCATTCAGATCCTTCTGTTCTAGGAAATACTGCATGTTGCTGTGGTCAGTCCTAACCACAAATATTCCACCTACCAAATAATGTATAAACTTTGCCAAAGCATGCATAATGGTGAGCATCTCCTTGTCGTAGATGGAGTAGAGTATCTCTGGTCCCCTGAGATTTTGACTCTCAAATGCTAGTGAATGTCTATTTTGCAACAAGATGGCTCCTATACCCTCACTCGAAGCATCACACTCAAGCACAAAGGGCGGAGTGAAATAAGGAAGTGTCAATACTGGACAAGTGATCATCACCTCCTTGAGCTTGCCAAATGCCTTATGAGATTCCCCTGTCCACATAAATGCCCCTTTCTTTGTGAGATCTGTCAAGAGTGCACCCAATGGTGAAAACACCTTAACAAAGCATTTGTAATAAGTGCACAATCCATAGAATCCACACAAATCTGTAAGGATCTTGGGTGGTGGCCAATCCAATATGGCCTGGATCTTCTCCTGATGTACCTGCACACCCTATGCACTTATCACATGGCCCAAATATAATATCTTTGCCATGCCAAATTCACAATTTGACGCCTTGGAATACAATGGATGCTCCCCCATAATGCACAATATCTCATCTAACTGCCTCAAGTGATCCTCCCATGTCCTGTTGTATATAAGGAGATCATCAAAGAACACCAATAGAAACTTTCGCAACTGCTTGTTGAAAATGTGGTTCATGTAAGACTAGAAAGTGGCAGGTGTGTTGGTCAACCCAAATGGCATGACCAAGAACTCATAGTGCCCATAATGACACCTAAAAGAAGTCTTGTGAAGATCCTTCTCTTTGACCCTGATCTGATGATATCGCGATCGAAGATCAATCTTCGAGAAATATATAGCTCCATGCAACTTGTCCAACAACTCATCGATCATGGGAATGGGATACCTGTTTTTCAGTGTTTTCTTATTCAAGGCTCGGTGGTCAATACACATCCTCATAGTTTTGTCTTTCTTCTTAACCAAGACCACTGAAGAAGCGAATGGACTGAAACTGGTTCTGATATGCCCCATGACTAACAACTCATTGATTTCCTTCTCTATTTCATCCTTAAACTTCTTCAGATGCCTGTAAGGAGTAGTTATCACTAGTTTGGCCCCTTCTTCTAACTCAATAGTGTACTCAAAGCCTTTGTCAAGAGGTCTCCTTGGAGGAATTTCTCCAAAAACAAGATCATGATTGTTGAAAAATCATTGAATGTCTACATGATAAGGATGGTTGTTATATAAAGACTTCTTAGACGTAATCAATCACTCTACTATGCAAGCTACATCTATGTGCATGCATATGATTTCCATCCGCTTAGCTGAAACAATCTTAGGAGCACCATTGGCCAGGCCCCTCAGAACCACCTTCTTACCATCCACTACCATGAATCCCAAATACATTGTTTAGTAGTTCTGAGAATGTGTTCCTAGGGAATAAATCCATTGAACACCCAAGACGACATTAGTGTCTGCCAACTCAACTACATAAAAGTCATCTGTCACTGCCCAACGTCACATCCAACCATAGAACCTTTTGAGTGCATGTCATATTGTACCCATCATCCACCACTACACTAAATCCCTCAAATTATTTTGTAGGAATGCCTCTCCTAGCCACCAAAGTTGAGTCAATGAAGTTGTGGGTTGCCCCACTGTCAATCAAAATTGTAACAGGTTGTCCTTCTAACACTCCACGGATTTTGAAAGTGTGAAATATGGGAACACCTAATAGAGTGGCAATAGTCCCACCCTTAAGCTTCTCATGTGACTGCTCGTCACCATAACTGTTGTGCTCGTTGTCCTGAGTCTGTCCTACTTCTTCTTCCCCATCACTATCTGAAAGTACCTCTATGTAATGCACCTTACCTTTACCCATGCATCTGCAACTTGGTTCCCAAGGCTCTTTACAACTGAAATGTAACTTCTTCCTTCTTAATTATCTATGAGTCTCATCATCCAATCTATCTTTCCCACACCACTCCTTCTGGAAGGGATTCTTGTATTTTCTTTTCTAAGGAAGGAAAGGTTTGGAAGGAAATTTATTCTTTGGAATCAAGTACTCCATGTCTCGTGCTCTAATGATAGCATCATGTAGAGACGATGGTTTGAAGGACTTAATCCAACCATGTAGGGAATCAGATAATCTTTCAACAAAAATAATAATCAACCTATGCTCCGAGACATCTGTCACCATGAATGCAATCCTATGAAAATATGAAATGTAAGCATACACTGCCCCAATTTGCTTGAGTTGTGCCAACTCTCTGAAATGAAACTCTTGATCTTTTTTTATCAAACTAGTCAATCAACTTATGTGTGAAGTCCAGGTATGATGTAACACTAGAATGCCCCAATGTGACAAGCCCATGGTACCACCACTCACGAGCCTCTCCTTCCAAATGCAATGTAGTGAACCTGATGGCCTCTATCTCCAACACATGATTGAGTTGGAAGTATGTGTCCAACTTTTGAACCCAAACTCTAGTAGTGCATTTGGATGAGCCATCAAAGGAAGGGATAAACAATTTCCCAACATTTCGCAGAAGATCAAAATTATGTGATCCCTTGTTGTAATCCCTTGGCATATTCCTATACTTGATGGTGCAAAAATCCTGTAAATACATGGTTGCATGAAACTCATCGCCAAGAGTCTGATACTCCCTCAAATAATCAATAAACCATTCACCTTGTCCTTGTTGTCCTTGATTTTTAGCATGTTGTCCTTCCAAGAACTGAGGTAAGAGGTCTAGGAGTCACTCCACTAGTTGGCCAAGTGTTATTATGTGCAGGGGTATGAGTGTTTCTCCCTTCTACATGATTCCTATTGTTGCCATTGTTTCCATTTGTCCCTCCTAAACCATTATTCCCTGTATTGTTTTAGTTCCCTTGATTATTTGTTATAAGTTGTGTGAGAAGTTGAACTAACTGTTGTTTCCCCCTTGCAAGGTCATTCAAAATGTTCAGAGTGTTACCCTCATGTGGTTCATTCTCGTCCCCCATGTTTTCCTCTTCTTCAAACTCCGACTCTGAATGAAATATGTTATCAACCCTTCTCTGTCTATTGTATGTGATATATTCCATGTCCTCTGGAAACATTAAGATAGCATGCAACTCATAAGCTGGCAGGAATACCAACTCCGATACCAATGTAAATCCCCTCTCAAGGTTGTTGATATGTTTTTGTGTTTATTTAAATTTCAGATATGCTCTTTAAGGAAACTTCACAACATACCCACAATGGTCTTGACACACAAAGGGGATTTTTATTGCACTCAATCATAAAAAGCAAAGATTACATGTAATGGAAAACGATATTAACCTCTTTTAATTGTTATAATAGCAGTAAAATCACCAAATACAATCTGATATATTATTTATTTATAACATGTAGATCACCGCATTCTTGACAACACTTATTGTGTTGAATCAACCCTTCTGGAGATACAGAATATGCTCGAAACTTGGCACTATCTAAAGAGAAAAGTGGAGAAGAATAAAAACAGATTGATTTGCACACAATGATACCCTCCTTTGAGATTCCAAAGTGCAGTTACTTGGCACGATCCCCCCTTTTTTGACTTCCACGAGTTGCTACCAAGGATATGGCCCCTCTGTATGGCTCCACGAGATGAATATAAGTGGTACAACCTCTCTTTAGATCTCCCACGACTAGCAAACATTGATACAACCTCCTTCTACAATCCCACGAGTTGTTATAGTGAGGTATGCCCCCTCTTGTTGATTCCCACAGCTCCAAATGAGTGCTTCGATATAAGAGGAGAGCAATAAATAAGAATGATAGCTCGACCTTCCTTAGAATGACCTCCTTGATAAATTTCGCCCTCCAAAAACTCTGTCAATCCACACAATTTAGCAAAAGATGGATCCTCTTCCTTCAACACTGAATACCTGTGAAAGATTTGTGTGATCTCTCCTTCTGATCAGCTAGGGTGGATTTGTTTCACCATCGAAACCAATCACTCAAGTGTTTCGGGGCCCAAAGACAAAAAGCTACAAAAGCTATCCAAATCCAATTTGAGAACAATAATCATGAAAAATGAGAATGAACTCTCATTTGCACTTTTATACCCTCTTTACATTTTCCACTCTCAATAATTAATTATAAAGTAACTTTATAATACATCTCTTTAATATTTCCCCAAAGTCACTTTATAACACCCTTATTTAATTTAATTACTCAATGTCACCTTTAAATGTTGTTTTTTCACCCAAATGCCATTAAATAATTTAATTAATTAATTCTCTTTCACCGACTATAGCCTACATGAATTAAATAGGTTGTTAAGTCATTCTCTTGGGGTGATCACTCGGAAAGGGACATTACATTGATACTGAAGCTTGAGTTTTGACTTGAGGGTTGTTATTTGTCCCCATTTTCCTCTTAATTTGTTTTCCATTGATCCTCCTTGGATGGAGCTGGATGAGGGGCTAGATGATTCTTCTTGTAGTCCTTAGCGAAGTGCCCATACTCATGGCACGATTTTCACTTAAAGGGCAATTGCTCATAGTCTTATGATTGCTCATGTTTCCAATTGTCCAAGGTCAACAAGATGGCTTTTAGAAGTCCTTTTTCTAGGTCTACTTCAACACAAATGCAAACATGAGTAAATAGCCCATCTTTTGGTTCTACTTTGTCAATGAAATTCCCTAAGGTATTCTCAGTACTCCTAAGTGAATCTTCGCCTCAACAATGGACGAGGAAATTGGGAGATGAAACCATACAAGGATTGTTGATGGTATGTCATGCTCCATATTGAAATCTAACATCCATCTGTTCAAATACATGCCCCAGGCTCTAAATATGTAAGGTCCACTTCTAAATGTCAAGTCTCGGTCTTCCTTGGTTTCGAACTAGAAGGCATCATATCCCTTGCTACAAAAGAAATGTGACATCTTCCCCTTTATCATGATGAGCTAGTTATTTTGTAGCCAATTAATCATTGCTCGAGGTGAAGGCTAAATTCTAGTAAACTGGCCTATGAGTCATCTTTTAGACAAATTTATGGCATTGTGTCTTGTAGAGGTGGGAGGGAGCCGAACTTGCAGGATGCTATTGATCTTCTTAACAAAATGAGTAGGTTGTTGTTTGGTCAATTTTCCAAGAGAGGAGACAATCGCCTTGAATGCTAAAGCCTTTGGACCTAGAGAGGGGGGGAGACCCCCTCTAGAAGCTGAATACACAGTTGATCTTCAAACTTGAGAGAGGGAGCAATCCACACTAGGGTTTCAAACCTGTAAAATGTATGACATACCGTTAACGGTGCTCATAAATAAACATTCAAGGTTTCCCAATAACATACTTCAATAACAAGTAACGGGAGGATTCAAAATAGAGTACAACCCCCAAAATAGTGATAACATTAAAAGAATTACACTGTTAAATTTAAAGAGAAATTGTGGTGCAATAAATAGATAGAGACTAAGAGAAAGTTAATGCACTATAAAAAGATCATTAACCCCAACTTAGAAGATCAAAAATATCTTTCTATTATAACTAACTTAAAAAAGAAAATTAACATTGTTAAAATAAGAACTCTCATGATCTTCATAGTGAAACTAAGCACTCAAAGAAACCTAAAATAAGAACCAACTCTCATGACCTTCATAGCGAAACTAAGCACCCAAGGTAACCTAAAATAAGAACAAACTTTCATGACCTTTATAGCCAAACTTTGTAATACTAAAAAAGTAGAGGATTAAAAACACTATCTCTATCTCTTATAACACCTCTATCTCTTATAGCACCTGATCTATACACACATTAAACTTTAATTTAAAATTTTTAAAATATTTTTTATTAATTCATAAAAATAAAATTAAAAATCCTTTTTTTTTTTACTATTTTCCATAATTAAAGAAAAATATTAAAAATCCAACATAACATACTTCGTAACTTTGTCCTTTTTCCATAATTAAAACAAAATGTTAAAAATCCAACATAACATACTTCGTAACTTTGTCCTTATGGATGAGAATCATCTTCATCATCGTCGTGAGTGCACCTACACATATATTTGAGCATACTCGAATAAAGGGTAAAACCTTATTTTATTTTATTGCTTCCACATTAAATCAATCCTATATATCTCCCATGAAGATGAAATATTCCACCGCAAATCTGGGGTCAACCATGCATCCCCCTTGCCGGCCTAAAATACTTCTAATTATTTTCAATCAATGAATGTTATCAATATCTAGTTGCAAAATGCGGCGAATGTAGTCATATATACAAGCCATCTCTGATTTTGGACGGAATATATTCTTGTGACAGCAAAGAAAATGATAAGGCTGATATTGCTTCAATCTCAAATTTGATGCCTTTGATCCACATCATGCGCAGCTGATATCTATTGAAAAGAGAAATTTTAACTTCAAGATTCAAGATCCATCAATGTGTGCATAAAGCATGAAAGTTGGAATCCTAACAGCACAAGAATTGAATAAAAATTCCTTATCTAAAATGCTTTAGTTGGCTGATCTTCATACCTCCATTCTGGAGCGTGCTTCTGCAGATAGCATCTTTTCAACATGGCTTCAGCTTTCCTTCTATCTAAGCAGTGCAACAGTAAATTAAGGAAGACTGTTATCATTCAAGGAATTTAATATAGAGGAATAATTAGAGGCCCTGATTAAAAAGTTTGATAAAAGACAGCAAAAGTTTTTCCAATGATTCACTCATCATGTAACAAACAATGGTCACCTGTCTCTGTCATTGGAATAAGACATCTATCGGGAATATTGAAAGTTTCGCAGTCTGAAGGGAAAGCTCCAAGCCAGCGAATCTCTGGCGCTGACAGTGCTGGGGCGTCATAAGCCATTTGCTTTCACAATCAAGGAAGACAAGGGAAGTAATGATTGTTTTTCATCTTCAACATCTCTAAATGCATATACCGCTATCATAATCCACATACATGAATATTAAGTAGTTTTTTTTTTTCTAGTAGAAAATTTCTCAATATATATTAAATATATGTTGTTCTCAAAATGAGTACATGTGATCAAGTACAGTGCTAACTAGTGACGTTCACCACAGGATATACCACCACCACATCAGGAAGGCATGTATTACATAAATCCGAAA
>ML830141.1:51229-61704 GCA_009831015.1 Picea engelmannii | reverse complement strand
ACCCGGGTTCTGTCTGGTATGCTTTCTACCAGACGCCAGTTTGTGTTTCAGTGGAGTCGCCAAGTGAAAGATTTAAACAAGCCTTAAAACAGTGTGCACTCTATGTTCACTATCAAAGAGTAACACTATCAACGAAATAGTTTGTCATTTTCCCAGGGAAAAGATTTCGTAACTTCGTTCCCCGACAAAGGCGCCAGAAAGATGTTGTTCCTAAGTCTGTACTTAAGGCTTTAAAGTACAGTGTCAAGGCATCCGAAAGTATACTAAAGGTTGATGAAGGATTACACTAACCTTCAGTATGGGAAACTAATGAGGATTTCTACATTCTTGTTGTCTAGCTTCCAACTATTCTTGGGTAGTAATATCTTGTTCAATGGCTGCCCATGAACGTTCTAATTCCTCCCGGGTGTTAGCAGTTTTAAGGATTGTATCAAAGAGATTTAAAGCGATATGATTTTGGTTAGAGAATCCGAGTTGAATATCAGGTTGAGTAGCTGCAGGGACAGTCATTTGAGGAAACAATACCCATGTGGAAACGATTTAGGGAGATATTTTAACGTTGTTTCGATTTGGTCGGAATAAGAGAAATATTTGCATGAAGAACAAAATAGGAATGTAAACTGAAGGCCCTTTCCCGTAACTGTGTTATTTTTAGTAAAATATGTGGAATGAGAGAAAAACATTTAGCTGTAGATAACGTAAGACTCTTGTCAATAGAAAACTCACACATACACAGAAGAAGAAATTGACATAGAAATAATTGACATAGTGTAAACAAATATAAAATTCTGTAAATGCAAATTGGTCTTACACCTACTGATAGCTGGTGCAGAGGAAAGACAAGAAACAATTACAGAAAGATGAAATCCCTTCACTATAGTAGTGGTCGTACTAAATTATAGTGATACACATCAATTATAAAGAGTGAAATGAAATGAAACAAGAAACATAACGAAACAAACTTGCAACACAGTCGTGACGGAATCGGGAATCTTCGAATTTTCTTTTATTAACTTCTTGAATGCAAAAACTCTATTACAATCCTTTCCAAAAAAAGTCCAGCCTTTTTCTCTTCTTTTTGTGATCTTTTTATACAAATTTTCCCTCCTACTCTATTTTCAAAAAGTGTCAGGTGCTTGTCTTTGCGTAGATGTGGTGCATATGATACATTTGTCTATGAACTGAGATACAAGCTGTGAAGGCTTGGTTTGACAGCTGGGAGGAGCAAAATCACTCCATCTCTTCTACTCTATTTTCAAAATGTGCCAGGTGCTTGTCTTTGCGTGGATTCGGTACACATGATACATTTGTCCATGAATTGGGATACAAGCTGTGAAGGCTCTGCTTGACAGCTGGCCTCGGTGAAATAGCACTCTCGAGCCAACTGCGGAAGTTTATCACCTATTTGTGCGTCAATGATGTGAAGAGTGCTGAGTTGTGCGCTCGGTTGAATCAAATGTTTATCAACTTGAGCCATATCTACCCTGTCCATCTTAGAGATATGCACCAACTCTCTTTCATTCTTTTCCTTTAGATCGAGGGAGATCTGATCTACATTCATTTTCCTTAGTTTCTCTAAGTCACCTCCGTTCTCCATTCCTAGCAGCTTTCCATCTATGGCATTGAAAGCTTCTTGTAAAGAATTAGTTACCTTTTGAGCCTATTCCTTGCTTAAGGTAATATTATGTTCCCAATATTTTAATAGAATATTACCTCTTGTTTGTTCAGCTATGGTGAGTCCTGGAGAATCTGTCGAAAACCTGTTGTTGGTAGCTATCACTGCCTCTTGAAAAGCGACCCGAGCAGCCTCTGCGTTCCATTCTTTGACAGTCAGATTTTCTGAAATATGATGCATTAACATGAAATATTCTCGGATGACCCCCACTTTGTCTAACAGACGTTGTTGCACAGAAGAGATCCTGCCCCTGATATCAATCGCTTGGGATTTAAACCCCTCCATGTCATTCATTTTGCTTTCAGCAACCTCTAATTGAGCCTGTAATCCTATGATCATACTCCTCTGCTGACTTGCCTAGACCCTACCATCTCGGATCACTAAATTTGCTTGCTCCAGCTTGATTTTGAGCGTTTCTATCTCATTTTTATCAGCCAATCTAGCCTGTTCCATCTCTATGTTGGCCTGGCCCTTGGCATTTTCTGTGGCTGTAGCCAACCTGGCCTCGAGGGTCCTGATGAGGCGATTCTTTCTTTTTAATTGGAGATTCATCTGCCCAACCGAGAACTAATTTTCTGAATCATAGGCGCCTAGTGTTCCAACGATTTCAGTAGCAAGCTGGTCACTTTTCTTGCTTTTGCCATCTGTCATGATTTTGTATTTTTTAATAGTGGACTCTCCCTCTTGATAAAATTCTCGCTTCACTACAACTTTTCTCTTTTTGTCAAAAAAGAATTCATTAGGAAGGAGTTCCTCTGCCCTTATAGGTCTCAGTTCTTCACCAAATATCCATCCCTCACTAACATCTCCCTGTGTCGATTGCAAGGGTGTGACAGAGGTGATGGGTTCTCCGATCTGCTTCGCCACTTTTCCTGGTGTGACGAGTGAGTCCTGCTCTTTCGGAGGATCAGAGGTCATCGTCTTAGTTTCGGGATTCTGAATTTCTGGCAGGTTTGTGTTTCTTACTTCCACCTCTGGACTATGTTCCTTGGGTGGGTCAGTATTCTCCTCTTTTGTTTCGGGGTTCTTCTCCTACTCGAGATTTTTCTCCTGCTCCCCTTCCTGACGTTTTTCGGGGTTAGAAGTTTGGCCCTCAGAACTTTCAGCCTCCTTCTCTTTATCCTTGGAAAGAACCAAACCTCCTAACACAACAGGGAGACATCTTTTTCTATGTTCCTGAAACTTTAAGACCGAGGCCATGTCTTCGTGTACTAAAGATATGATTCAAACTAGCACTTCCCCATAGGACCTCACCCCTCGAAAGACATCATCTGAGGGTGAACACTCGTGTTCAAACTTATTCAATCCACAATTTATCGTGATATCCATGCACAATTTTTTCTTGGGTTGGGCTCCAAGCCCAATTTATCAAAGGAAAAGGTGTCATGGAGCATATCGCATCCATGATATATGCAAACATGAAGAATGTGGATGGTCCCCGGCTGCTTTCTGCTCCCTGTACTCTATAATCCGGTTGAACAAACTATCCAAGAGCATCTTCGCCCAATTAAATGAACAACCTTCTTCTACCTGAAATATGAGAGGTACCCACGCAATGTAAAAATGTGAAGTATCCTCCCTTCCGAATAGTCGACATGTCATCATTTCCACATACATATATTGTGGCTCCAGCGAGGCAATTGAATACACGCCCTTGTCATTCGCTCTAAAAGTTGCGGAGCGTGAGACCCAATCCTTTATCAAACCTGGCATAGTTTTGTCATATTCTGTGCATTCCTTCTTTTTGAATTCCTCCAGGAATTCAACATCGTATGTGTAGTCAGAAGTTGTTGGGAGCTTGTACATGTTTTGGATATTCTCTAGTCTGAAAGTTTCGACCGTGGTCCATTGGTCACTTATGATAGTTCTGGTGGGTAGGTCGACATGTCATCATTGTCCGACGGCTTGACAGGCAGTCGAGTTATGGAGAGCAAGTAGCTACCTCGTGAAGTGTGCAAACCTCGATGTGCGGGACTTATCTCGTTATATTTTAAAATATTCAAAATATAGCAACGTTAAAAATCTTCTTCGCTTTTCACTGCATCGGGGATTTCCTTTTAACATTTTAAGTTTTCAACTCACGAGACTGCGAGTACCGATTTTGATTTTAAAAGATAATCGTGATTTAAATCATGATTAATTTCCTAATCATTTTACTCGCGGTATCGCGACTTGGAACTTCGATGATTAAATTTTGGGAGATTAGTATGCAGAGTTGCAATATCGCAATGTGGCGATAATTAAGGCTCGAATTATGAGAAGGAAATCTTAGATTAGGAGACTAATTAATCTCGCTATAATCATGTCGCAACTTCGTGAATCGAGGTTTTGGACACCTTAACTTTATGAGAGAAAGTGTCGAGTGGCAATGTGCTGAGAACCAAAATTAACTATGGTTAGTTTTTGCCTTTAGTCCTTGACCAAGGTTATCACAAAATCTCTCATGTTCTCAACTCTCGAGGCTATAAAAAAAAAACTTAGGTTCGACGAACGCCAAGGCGCGAATTCCCAAAAATGCATACTCATGAGTTAAAGGTTTTACCTTAGTTAATGTTTTGCGTGAAAAACAAAAAACGAATTCGCAGTTTCTCGTCTCGGGACTTATGAATTCAAATATTGAAGTATCCGGCTTGCGATATCCCGAAATAAAACAAAAGAGAAAACATACTTGCGAAAAATGGATCTTTTTCGAAAGTGAAAAAGCGTTGCTATCCAGGCAACAAGGTTTCAGAGTTTTAAGATTTCGGAAGGAAAAGAAAAACAAACTTTAGATCTCAAGTATCAAAAATTGAAAAATTGCGCGAGGTGAAAAACAAGGGCGGCTCCAACATAGAGGACAGAGGCATGGTTCCAGGGGTACAAGATTTATCAGATGCAGAGGCATGGTTCCATGGAGAGCATGAGTGATATGATTTCAGTATTGCATTAGAGTGTTTCCATCAATGCCAAAGGGGGAGATTGTTAATTAAGGTTGGTTGTCATTGATGTCAACCCTTGAAGAAAGCCCCGTAGCACAAAGGTTTGGGTAATGGAACCAATATTGTTTGATGTAAAGATGACTCATTATTGTCTTGTCATGGTTGATAAGAAGTAAATATGGATGAACTCACAAGTGGTCCCCTTATGGTGAAAGCCCTCACGGGAAGATGCTTTGCGGAGTAAGATAACCCATGCTTAATTGTGGAATAATGAGATCAAGGAAAATGAATTTGTCAGTTAAACTATCCTAGATGGATATTTCTTGTCATTCCATTTTCGGTGGTATGTGGAATGTCACATAACTCCTCACGGTTAGAGAGTTATGGCCATGAGAAGTTGGAGACCCGAGGTTTGGGTAATGGACCCAAGTTTGTTTGATGGATAACAATATGAGTTATGCTATATTTTCAGATAATACTATTCTATATGGATAGTACATGTCATTCTATTTCTGGTGGTATGTGGAACATCACATAACTCCTCACGGTTTGAGAGTTATGGCCTTACGAAGTTGGAGGACCCTCATATGTCATCTAGAAGCCCCGAAAGGTCAAAGTAGTCAAAGTAGTTTAAGAGATTTTAAAAGGTAAATACTAAAGTGAAGTAATGAGTGTATTATAATTCAAAGTGAATACAAAATAAATTATTTCAATAATAAATTTAATGGAGAAATTAGAAGTGGGTTAACCGTAAAATAAGGAAAGTGGGACCAAGTGACCTAGAAGATGTTTTTAAGGAAGCTACTTGGAGAGTATAAATAAGAGGAAAGGATCTCTCATTTAAATCACACTTGAGCATATTGAACATCTATAGGTGTCTCAGGTAACCAAGGATATATAAGCTGAAATTCTGAGGGAAGGTGAAAAAAAGAAGGCCAAAATGCAAGGAAGGATAAATTCTTTTGATGGTGTTTTCTAAGGTATGTTATTTACAGGTCATCTCACCATTTTTGCTATAAATTTTTTTCTATAATGAATTAGACTGTAAAATTTCTATTCCATTGAGAAAACATATCCAAGTATATGTGGTAAACAATTCAGCTTGTGGGTCATTGTATTTTTGGATTTACACTCCGTGGAAAATATGGTTTGTGGCTAGTTCTGAAACTAGTCAAAAACATGTGTTTTGGGTAAAAACGTCATAACTTCTTCATAAAAGATCCAAATTCAGTGAAACCAAATCTGTTGGTTGGGTTACAGTCTTTAGTATTCTTTTTAATAGTTTCAATTCAATTCAACAAATATTTTGTGTGGGGCATGCTCTACAAGGTCGCTCTCTAGAATAAGCCAGAATTCAACAAGGTATGCCATTTTTCCTATAACTCATTTTTTGAGTGGTTCCAAGTAGTGACACATGGAAGAATTGCATAAAGCACACTGAGAAAATTCTGTATCAGTTTCAGGACTTTATACATTATAGGTACAAATTTCTGATTACTTCAAGTTAGGGTTGTTGACTAATCCAAAATTAGGCATGTCAGACTAAAGAAAAGTTTGATGAAAATGCTAGTCTCTTGTTGTTGAAGTTAAGGAAGGTTTGCAGAAATGTGATCATATACACCAGGTCTATTACAGAGCTACAAATAAGATTTGGATGATGAAATTGATGAGGGCTTTTGGTTGAGGTACATGTTGAGTACATGGTTGAGACAAGTAGTTGACGAGTTGGCACATACATGAGGTGTGTAGTTGATGATGTTGGTACATATTGATAAGTCATAGTTGATGAGTAATTGACACATGATTGGTACATACTTGGTACATGGTTGGATGCACTTTTTTATGGTACAGGTTGATTACAGGTTATTTGGTACAGGTTGGTGCATGATTGATGCACTTGTTTATGGTACATGTTGATTATAGGTTGAGGTACAGGTTGATGCATGGTTCAGATTTGTTGGTACATGTTTACAATGGTATATCTCACAGTGACAAGTTGATAGTGGTTCCATCATTCTACTTCTACTTCAAGGTGGTAGGAAGGGGCAAGGACAGGTGGTTGTAGCCACCTTCTGGTTGTAGCCGGAGAACATAGGGGGTTGTAGCCTCCTTCTGGTTGTAGCCAAAGAATTGGGGAGTTGGACATTCCCTCAGGTTGTAGCCTGAGAAACTAAGGGGTTGGAGCCTCCTTCCAGTTGCAGCTGGAAAAAAAAGGAAGTTGGTGCTTCCAATGAATGTAATTCTTCAAGACATATAAGAAAAAACATTCTGTGGTTTTCTCCCGATTTGGGTTTCCATGTAAAACACCGGTGTAATGTGTATGTGTATGTTTGTTCATTTGTTCATTTGTTCATTGCTTATTTACTTTGCAGTTATTGGATGATAATGATTTATTGATATAACACTTGGATTATATTGTTAAAAAGGATTAAATTTCTCTATTGTTGATTCACCCCCCCTCTCAGTAATCCAACAATAAACCTAATGCCTAGAAAACTATGCCTCCTTAGGACCTGGTCGGCCTTAAAATGAATGATGTGATAAGTAAAGTTTAATATCAAATTTTCCCTTAAAAACTGATGACAAGCCTAGTGAATTGAAAACCTAGTTCTGAGTAGAACCTGTGAACAAAAAAACTAATTTGACATGTAACAAGAAGGGGGTAAAGAAAATTCAAGCATTAATAATTAAAGTGGAAATTTTAATAAAGGTTTAATTAATAAAAGGGGTATTTGGTTGTTTTTGACTAAACCTGCTAATTCTGAACTTAGTTATAAAAAGGGGAAACTTAAATAAAAGGGGGAAACCTAAGGAAAAGGGAAAACTTAAAGAAAAGGGGAAACTTAAAAGAAAAAGGGCAATGTCTAACTTAGTAAGGAATCTAGCCTTTGAAACTTTCTATTTATGAACTCAACTAGGAATTAAGTAAGGCATAAGTCATTTAAGAATTGTAAGGGAATATTGGGACACCGAGAAGCGTTTTTAGGAATACTTTTAGGTGGGTGAGGGAAATAGACAAATTTAATTAAGTAATAAATTCATTTTCTGGTGCAACTAGGGGATCATGTGACATGTGTACGGGAGAGTTTTTTTGAAATTAATTAAATGAAAAAGGAATCTAATGAGGGTTTTGGGAAACTAATGACTAAGAAAACTCTATAAAAAGGATGGCAGAGGAGGAGTACGGATAATCGCATCTGGCTTGCATAACGTCATGCTGTCGAATTTTATCTTGACTGAGTTTCTTTTGTGGGAGTTGGGATACCCAGCTCGAGTAACGAGTGGTATCTTGACCTTGCGAGGTGAGATGGGAGCTAGCATTCTATAGTATTGTGTGTGTGGCCCCTTTGCATCTCGGGGGCTCAGGGGGAAGAAGAGTACCCCTAACATTGGCTAGGAGGTAGCGGTGAGGTCTTCATGGTCAGCAAGCGAGAGACAGGAGGGGGCGCAAGCGCAGAATAACAACCTTAGGCTCTTTGTCTCCGATTACGGTAATCCTAAACTGAGATTGTACTCATGAAGTTTCAATTTAAATGTAGTTAATTTCTATTGCATACGCATTGCTAGGAAACTTTATTCAAGGATTTATGTTTTTTTTGCATGTTGTTGCGGTAATCCCATCTTTGTATTTGTTCCGCCATGAGAAATTTTCCCAACCTTATGCTTTCATCATTGTGTTATTGTCTCGTTTTCTCCCTGGAAAACCCTTGCTTGTAATTTATTGGAATGATCCTCGATTATCTAACTCATTTCCTTATCGGTGAACCCACGCTTTGATTCAGTGGTTACATCTGAGTTTTTATGGCACCTTCACACAAAAATTTTATCTCTTCCCCAAAAACGATTTCGCTGCCAACCTTTTGATGTAGAATTGATTTAAAATTTATTCTCGTCCTTACCCATGATTGCTTACTCTCCAACAAAGTCTTCCTCTGTGATTGCATATTCTTCTCTACATTTTTTTTATTGTTTTTAATACAAAGAAAATTGTGTTTTTATCTTCTGTTCCTTTATCCTTTTAAGTTATTATTATGTGCCTGAGAAGTCGGTCACGAGTCGAATCGAATTTATTTCACTCCGATGTTAAATATTTAGATTCAAATGCCCTACTTTCCTATGCATGGATAATAAGTGTAGGATCATTTCTCTTCCCGACAAGGAATTCTCTCCTAGGTGTTTATTCCCTCAGCCTCTGCGATTATTGTGTTTTTACTCTCCGCAAATTCATTTTTAATTTGCCCAAAAATCCATGTTAATTTGAATGACGAATTTGAATGTGTAAACACGATTAATGTTTTTTTTACTCTGTGAAAATTCGTTTTTCATTTGCCCAACAATTCGTTTGCTTGTATAGTGAAAATTCCTCTTCATTACCCTGTGATTATTGTGTTTTTACTCTCTGCAAATTCATTTTTAATTTGCCCGTCAATTCGTTTGATTGTACAACGAAAATTCCTCTTCATTACTCTGTGGTTATCGTGTTATTATTGTCTATTGTTTCCTTTCGAATCTCTAAACTCATTCACTATTGAAGTCTTTGCTAATTCCGACTATTATTTTTCACCGTTGATTAAATTGCTTGTCGAATTTGAATTATAATGGAGAGCTTAACTTGGCGCTATAACTCTGACTTTCCTTTTAATGGAAGCTCGTGGGGTTTTTCTCAACAAGAGTGTGGAACCAGTAGTCACGATTCTTTCGAAGTGGTCATTGTCCAACCCTTGTACAGTTTTGAAGTTATGATGTGTGTGGCATTGCCATTGCTTACAATCTGGAATAACAACCTTAGTTAGGAGGGGTGTAGCAATTTCTGGCCTTCTAGTTGAGTCTAGTTATGGTCTCTACTCTTTTAGTATGCACTTAGAACTACAATTGGGTAGTTTTTTGCCAATGTAATAAATAGAATTGAAGAACAATATCCGATTGTGAACTGTTGTTTTCTTTTAAAAACATAAATTTTTCCATCAAAAGCCTTTGTCAGTTATTCTCGTGTTCTCCACAGAATTTTAGCACGATAGCAAGTTTTTATAAGAAATATAATTGTTATTTGACTTGTATTACTTGAGGGAAGCCTCCTTTACATACTACCTTGATTAGGATAGTTAAGTCTTGAACCCTTGAACTAAGATAAGGATATGGCTACTGTATTGTTATTGTTATCCTCTTATGATGCATATAAAATGTTAGTAGGATACTCAACTAAATTTTAGCCACTTTTTCACACTTGCATATTTTGTCTAATGATGAAATGGTAGCAGTCACCTAGAGATGGAATAGTTTAGTGACGACCATTTAAGTGATGATAACCACATAGTATTGTTGGCCATGATTAAATGTGAATGATCAAGTGTTTTCTTAAATTATTTGTTGACGAAATTGTACCTTTAGATTACACAGAACCTTGGATTAATGCTATCCATGTCTAAATCGGTGAGATTTTTAGAACTTAAAACCTTTGGAAGAATTTAGAATCTCTTATTGATCCGGATTTATGTAGGAACACAATGAAATACAAAAATACACATAAACACAGAGATGCAGTGGAAATAAGACTTCATTTCATTAATAACAAATGACTGAAGTATGCTTACAGACATAATGGAAATAAACTAGCTAGGGCGATGGTAGCTTATCTCTAAGAAGAGATGTGGCCACTACTCGCATCCATGAGAAGATGATTACAATGAGGCTCTAAAGTCCCTTTTACAATGAACGGAAATGCCAAAATTCCTAGACATCCAAAAACCTAACCCTGGGAGATGAAGCGCCAAAAGTCATGTGGGCCCTGTTTGGGTAAGTTGGTACATCAACTTCCTGGGGTCGTAACTTTTGCATACGATCTCCTTTTTAGGCATATGATAGCCCATTAGAAATATCTATCC
>ML830140.1:2444-45223 GCA_009831015.1 Picea engelmannii | reverse complement strand
ACTTTCATCTCCAATAATGGCCTTTAGATTTTGATTTGATAATTCATAACCAGCTTATTGAAGAAGAATTCAAACCATTCAAACCCAAAAATTCTTGATCTGGGCGAAAATTTGACTATTATGGCCATGACAGGCTTTCAACAACGCACTTGCCTGGAAATCTGCTCCTGCGCTATTGAAAGTCGCCACTTTCCACAGCTAACTAGTCAAAATTCTGCCTTCTGCGCTGGTGAAAGTGCAGATTTTTTCAAAATCAAATTTCTCAGTCATAGAGAGTCCATTTTGCATGTTTAAATAGTCGATCGACATCTACAAATCCTGAAATTTCCAATGGTGCTTTCAGATCTGCATTTGGAGCTCGGGAAGCTAGTCAAATTATCCCTACAATATTAGGCATCTTTCCTTCAAAAATGCCGGTGCGTGTTTGAGTGCTAACATGAGGAATTATATTATCTTTCACAAACACTCATAATAATACCTTGGCTTTGTTATCCCGCTTATCCCAATCTTGGATTGTTGCCACTGTCACACCTGCAGACGCATAGGGTCATTCTACATCTCCTTTCGCGATCGTCCATACACCATAACCTTCCATCAAGGTCTGCATTTTGAATTTCCAATTGATGAAATTCGAGCCATCCAATTTATTGGCTTCATTGAGATAAATTTCAGCAGGTGGATTCACCATCTCTGCAAACTCCTTCACACAAAAAAATCACAGAAAATTCAAAGCAGCGATTCGAACGCAAGAACGACAACTTTTCCAGGGCAATGATATGGACAATCTGGACGAGCAACGATTTGGAAATCCATAGGTGCAAATTAGAGAATGAATAGATTTGATTTGATCAAAGACGCCTTTGCTGGAAAAATGGGGGATTACAGGTCTCAGACATATGGGGGGCCGAATTACAGGATGGACGTAGTGCCTTCCAAGGTATACAATGTGGGAGGGAAGATTCAGGTTCTACCTCACCTTCCTCAGCTTCCTATGCGTATGGTAACGACCACCAACAGCTCCCTGTGTACATGGATGAGGCTTATAATTAAAAAAATACCAAGACCAAGTCCTTCAAGGAATGGAGTTTCAATGATCCCGAAGTGAAGCGACGAAAATGCGTGGCTAGTTACAAGGTCTACATAGGTGCACAATCCATGCAGGGATCCACCTCTCTCATCAACGATTCAATCTCAATGATCTGCCTTCAGTAATATCCACCTCTCTGAGTAGATCCGCGACCCAGTAACAATGATTCACCTCTAGTAAGATCCGCCTCTCTCAGTAGATCCACGATTTAGTAGCAACGATCCGCGATCCAATAGAAATGATCCTAAGAAAGGAGATGAAGTGAGGGCTCGTCATTTCACCGCGCAGAGATAAAATCTCCTGGGCATTTTACTGAAGGTATGGCTTGTTCTACGCTTTGATTAAGATCCTGGACGACTACACTGCAGGCATTATGGTTGTGTTCTACACATCAAATAGGGACATCTTCCAGGGCACCCACGACAAGCTGGACTTTGAATTCTTGGGAAATATTCGAGGCAAAGAATGGGGAATCTAGACTAACGTATATGGTAATGGGAGCATGGACTTTGAACGCGAGGAGCACTACATGCTCTAATACCAACTTGAAAATAGAAAGAGAGAAAGAAACTGGCTTCGTAAAATAAAATACAAGTACCCGCCCAACCTATCCTGCAAGGTTAGGACTTCCAAGACACATAATCAACACTCAAGTCTAGGATTCCTCCGATTGATCTTGACCATTTAAGGTCTCAAGACTGGCGGCTGTTATGAGGAACAAGGAAGTGTCTAATTCCCATAATTTCAATTCATTCCACAATTTAAATAAAAATTACAATGTTATTAACTACCCTTCTACAAATAGAGAAGATCCAGTAACAAGGTTACTTCATCATAACATCATTGCATACTAATTCAATAATTTATCACCTTACTCATTCAAGGATAGGAAGAAATTCCAGAAACATCAAGACAATAATCTTAAACAGTAAAACAAAATCCTTTTAATTGAAAATATACCATTTATGACAGTTTTAAATCACTTAGATACAGTGAAGAAATAACCTATAACCGGGAGAGAGTCAGTTCTAAGAAAGAGTTTAAGTTTTGTAAGAAGCCTCAAGCTTCTCCTCAGGTACGAAGGTGCCACACTTCCAGAGTCAACTCTAGAAGTACGTGGACAGGATCCTCAAAAGCCCAAGTTCAGAAGAAACGGTTCCTTGTATGAGCAAAGATCCTCTCAAGTTGGGCAGGGTTCTAACCTTCAGAACTAGAAAGCTCATAATAGACAGTGCAAACAAAATACACACTCAACAATTAGAATCTAAAGCGTAGGAGGGATGCACTAAGAGCGTTGGAGTTCAAATCAAGGAAAATATCAAGAGGGGCAAAGTGTACAGGGTTCAACGAGGAACCAAAGATTGAAATCCCTTTGAAGGGAACAAGTGGATAGGATTTGATCACAAGGAAATCATAATCCCCATGACCATTTGATCAGATAAAATATGCGCACTTGTTAAAATCCTTGAGACCTTCAGGCTTCGCCACTTCGGAAGATTCGAGTCACTTATTTTAAGAGATCCCCAAAGCCCAAAGTCACGAGATGATATACACTGTAGATCGATGAAGGAATACTAGCCGTTGGATCCCCAGGGGTTCAACTAATCACTTAAAAGGTTCATAAAGGTAAAGAGTGAAGGAAACCCCTAATCTCTGAAGTCCTAAAGTGGAGAACAATCATAGATTTGTCAATCAAATAAGGGTCGTTGGATCTATGAGCCTTCATATTCAGAGGTTCAATAATTCAAAAAAAGAGTCATGGTGTTAAGGATAAAGGACTCATAGACTCCCGTAGTCCGGAGTACATCAATACGGTTGAATACTGGGTACACATGTCTGTAGATCCGAGTATTTAGATTTTTTCCATTCAAGAGGTGTGTTGAAGTTGTGAAGGTGGGAAAGGTCCTAGAATCTCGAATTCCAAATTTAATCCTGACCACTGCCAACGGATAATCAAGGACCGTCAAATCTGAGGGTTTGGCCTTCATTAGTTCGGAGGAAAACTAGAGTTGCAAAGCTAAATCTTCCGAAGCCTAGAGTCGTGAAATACCCAAGTTTCAGAGCCCCTTCTCAGAGCTCTTGTCTTCTGACGTGTCAAATGCCACCTGCCAACTGATTCCAGGTGACACATGGCACTCATTTCGGGTACCTTGGGTTATTTCATCTGTACTAAATCACGTGACACATGTCACTCTCATTTTGTGACACCTCATCGAACTGACAACATGGCTACCACGTCTCTCTGGGAGATTGTCACTCTGAGAGATTTGAACCCAAAGTAACCCAGTTCTTTGAATTGTTGGATCTCCGAAATCACTTCTAGCCGTAGATCGGAGCAAGGTAAAGGGACCGTTGGTCTCCAATTTAAAAAAGATTTGGTTATCCGACTGAGTTAATAGGTAAAGGTTAAGGGTTACGAAGATCGCAAAGTTCTGAGCTTCCGGAGTAAAGGAGATCCGTAGATATGGTGAACAACAAGGACCGTTTGATCTTCAAGTCTGAGTCCTTCGGAGGGTCGACAATTCGACGTCCTGGAGGAAATGGGTTGCTGAGTAAAAAGAAATCCTCGGAGTTCCGAACTTTGGAGTGGACTACAACCGTTAATTGAGGTAAAGTGTAAACTGTCATATCTTCGAGATTTGTGGTGGTTCGATTACTCGGATGGGACGATTTCAAGTTATACAGGCGAAGAACCTCGAAGTCTGGATGTTTCGTAGTGGATCTCCAACGTAGGGTGATGTGTTTCCTCCAGAATAGGGAGGAGGAAAATGTTATGACACTGCTGAATTTTTCTTGCCTAGTTTACTACAATCATTGTGTCTCCAAAGATTTGGAGATGCCACAATTCTTTTTCTTTTGCAAAGAGAAGTAGTAGTTTTAAAGTCAATAGATCTGCATAGTTGTTTGTAACCTGTCCCAACCCCAACTTTATGTGAAAGGAGAAAATTTCTGATAGATGAAATACAAATCCACCACCACATAAATGATTCCGTGAGGCCCCATGAAAGTAAGCCCAAGGCTTCAATTTTTCTAGTATCTCTGATTGGATCGACTGAATGTTTGGACCTTTTTTTGTTTGCGGGAAATTTGAGAGAATTGAGAGGCTTTGTGTTGCTATTTTTTTTTGGGACGAAAGATTTGTCAAGGAAGAGAGTTGTGTTTCAGGCCAACTGGATGCCCCAGTTTATGATGAGGGGGAGAGTCTTTAGTTCTCTGTATCTTGGGTCGTGGTTCCAAACTTTCCAAGCTTGTTCTAGACTTGGTCCTCTCTAAGTGCAAGTTTGTCCAATGCTAGCTGAAACTTCCATCCATACTCTTTGGGTATAAGGGCAAGAGATAAGAAGATGAAAGGTTGTTTCATTTTCAGAGTGCCAGAGGGGGATTCTACCAGGCCCTTTGAACTGTCACTTTTGTAGAATTTCCCAAGTAGGAACTTTCCCATTTAGGGCTGGCCAAAGAAGGAGTTTGGATTTTTTTGGACATTTTAGCTTCCAAAGTCCTTTCCACCACCAGATTTGATGTTGTTGAAAGAGGTCCAAGATTAAAGTGATGTAGCCCAAATTTGGGGTGTAAGCTCCTAAAGGATCCGTTTGCCAGACCAACTCATCCTCCTTGTCGAGCAGTCTTATGTGTCCGACCTGTAGTGCTGCAATATAATTTTTGTATTGTGTTGTAGAGGCTCCTGTTAACCCAAGATCAACCACTCTTTTCCAACCCTGATGCCAAAGAGTTGTTGTGTTTGGGTCGGTTAGGTGGGTGAGTAGGAAGATAATTTTTCCCATGAAGGAGGTTGATTAGTTCCAAAGGGAGAATGTGAGATATCCCAGTTCTAGGCCAAGGATTTGCTCAAATGTAGAGTAGATTTCCTCTACCTACTCTCCAGGCAAGTCCTTCGCCAATTACTGGGAGGGAGGAAATAAGATTTTTCTAGAAGATGGAGCCTATTTTGTGTGACTTGTTTGGGGTTCTGATCCAGTCTTCCATTGTCTTTGTGGCTATGTATTTTTGTATGATTACTAGGAACCAACGTTTGCTGTTTGAGATGAGGCGCCAACCTGTTTTTGCTCCCAAAGCCTTTGAGAACAAAAATATATTTTTAAGCTCCCATCATCCTAGATATTTTGGCCGTGCTAGACGATCCCATTTTCCCCATGGTTGTGTGATCTTGTCTCCAGAACCTGACCAAATGAAACGAGAGCAGATTTTTATGATCTTTTTTTAGTGTTCCTTTCAGTATCTAGGCCAGTGAAATCCAGTAAATTGGGATGGCCTCTAGTACTGCTTTGGTTAGGGTGAGTCGCCCTGCCCTTGAGAGCCACCTGAAGCTCCACCCAGATAGTATTTTCTCTAGTTTGGACATTATCCATTTCCAATCTTTTTTGACATAATTATTTGGTTTTAGATGAAAACCAAGATATTTTAGGCCTTCTGAGAGATCTTGAAGAGTAAAAGGAAATATCCTTCAGTAGATTTATTCCTCCTCTCTTTCCAATTCAGAGAAGGAAAGGGTGGATTTTTGAATATTTATTTGCATACCAGTTGCCTAGTGGAAGAGGGAGAGGATATTTCCAAGCACTTCTGCATCCCGCTTTCGACCACTACAGAAGATGAGGATATCGTCCACAAAAAGTAAATGATCAAGTCTTAGATTTGTGGTTAGCTGTATTATGAGGAATTCGCCTGATCTGATTGCATTTACAATAGCCCTTCTAAGTCCCTAAACCACCAACAAAAAGAGTAGAGGGGAGAGGAGGCATCCTTGGCAAAGTCCTTTTTCGGAGGTGAATAAAGGTGAGTTTGCTCCATTTATGGGGACCGCAAAGGAGACCAAGGAGATGCAGTCCATTATCCATTTGATGAAGGAGACCCTGAAGCCGAGATGGGTGAGTAGAAGCCTGATGTAGGACCAATTTACCCTATCGAAGGCCTTGGAGAGGTCAATCTTTAAAATGATGCCCTTGGCTTTTGTGGTTTTTAGACTATGAAGTCCCTCCTAAGCTACCCTAATTGCTTCGTGGATTTGTCTACCTTCGAGGAATCCAAATTGTTCTTTTGAGATGGAGGAGGAGAGTAGTGGCTTTAGCCTTTGGGCAATTACCTTTGCAATAATTTTGTAGAGTCAATTGCAGAGAGAGATGGGTCAGAAATCATCAAAGGAGAGAGGATCATTTACCTTTGGGATAAGAGCTATGAAAGTGGTGTTGAGTGGTCTGTGAATTCTATTGTTTAATTTGGATTCCTCTATGACTTTGAGAATATCGCCTCCGATCAGATCTAAGAAACCCAGGTAGAATTTTATTGACCATCCATCTGGACCGGGGCTTTTATCTTTTTGGAAACTTTGTAGCGTATCTTTGAGTTCGGCTTCGGTGACTTTTGCAAAGAGATTTCGATTTTCTTCCTCGTCCACAAAGTTGGGAAAGTATAGGGCTAGTTTGATAATGTCGACTAAGTTGGCCCTTCGTTCATCTTTGAATAAAGTTTGGAAATGTTTTTTCCCTAAGTTTGCTAGCCCTTCGAAGGAAGTGACTGGTATGTCTTCGTGATCCTTTAAGCTCCAGATTGTATTTACCACTTTCCCACCTTTGGCAAAGACATGGGAGGATTTTGTGTTTTCATCCCTATTTTCTAGCCATATTTCCCTTCTCTTAAGTCTCCAGGTTGCTTCTTTATCAACCAATATTTACCTTCATTTTGTCTCTACGTTTCTAAGCGATTCTCGAGAAGCTTCCAAAGAGAACCCAGTCTCAAAATTTTGGTATATTTCCTCTAGCTAGTCCTCAATGCTTTTGAGTTCTTTCTCCTCTTCGAGCTATTTTGTTTCTTCTCAGGGAATGACCAAGTTCTTTATTTTTTTTAAATTTTCCATGAATTGTATGGATACCAGAGTTTCCCTTGAATCCTGGAGGGGAGTCCAATTTGCTTTCACCATTTTTTGGAAGCTGTCTTCTTTGAGCCAGTTGGAGTTGAATTTGAAAGGGGTGGCCGACTTCTTTGGTTCTTCTTCAAAGAGTAACCAAACAAGGGAGTGATCCAAGTCTCCCCTACTTCCTATCCATTGACGAAATTGAAGAGGAAGTAATGATAGTGATTCGGTGATCAGAAACTGGTCTAATATTTTTGCCACTTGTGCTTCCCCAATTCTTAAATTCCTCCAGGTGGGGAGCAGTTTGACTGACGCGATGTCAATGAAGCCATTTGTAGCCAGCAAGTGGCTAAAGAACGTTGTTTGAGGATCTGGGTGTGCTGAGGGGCCCCAACTTTCCACTTTACCGAGGGAGAAATTAAGGTCACCGCTGATAATTAGATTTTCTGACCTCAATAGTTTTCTGAAGAGGGAGTTCCAGAAGTGTATCATGATTGTGTGTGGCCCATAAATATTTAGGATCTTGAGAGTCATTCCTAGACCTTCGATTAGAAACTCAAGTCCCAGGCAGGATTCAGAGGCCCATTAATTTAGGGGCTTTATCTTTCTGGAGAGCCAACCAATGACTAGGCCTCCTGATCTGGCACGGGCGTCTAGTCCCAAAAAAGCCTAGCTTGTGAAGAGGGTTGAGAGAGCTTGAGTAGATATGCATTCCTCTGCTAGGGTTTCTTGTATTAGAATAAATTCTGGTTGGTGCAAAGTCACCAACCTTTTTAGAGCATCTTTTTTTTGGGGGCTCGCTAAACCCCGACAATTGAAATAGAGAAGCTTCATGGGGGAACCCCGACGGGGGATTTTTTTGCTCTAAGGGCCCCGAGGAAAGATTTTTTCTGTCATGAAGCCATGACCATTAGTGCATGATATTGTGCTATGGAGATATGTAAAGTTCTGCCTCAGCCTTTTTTTGTTTTCAAGGGATCCGGTGTAGGGATTATGACTGATCTACTGCAGAGGTGATAACAAATGATGGAGTTCTCAGATCCATTAGAGGATGGTTTCTCTGTGGACTAGGAATTTGAGTAGGAAGGAGGAGAGGCTATTGGAAGGATGTCTTTAACTAGTGGGGGAGAGGGAAGGGAGGCGGAGGACAACAAACGAGTTTGGGANAGTGGGGGATGCAATATTTTAGGATAAAATTGAAAGTATTTAGTAAATCATTTATAGGGAGGGGTAAAGAGAGATGCATACCCAAGAAATCGTTGATCAAGTGTTGAGGAGTTGTCTTGGGGCTGTGGTCGAAGCGAGTGTCATCACTCGCAACTGGAGTGAGCGCTAAAGCGTTACTGGTCGGATTTGGTTGTTCAATTGTCGGGGTGTCCTGGTATGTTGCTAGAGTGGGGGATGGTGTCCCCGCAAGATTTGACAATGAGGAGGATCATAATCCCCCTATTGCTTCATAATGTTCCTAACCTTGACTCCTGGCTTCAAGTGTAGTGTGTCCGGAGCATCTCCTGAAAGATTTTGGACAGTCTTTAACCACGTGGCCGTAATCATGGCAACGCCTGCAATGGAAGGGAACACCTTCATAATCTAAGATTTGTACTCTTGTGCATCCCAGGTTTGTGAGGTTGATAAATTATCTTAACCCTTCCTTGATGTTGAGAGAGACCAGAATTCGAGCAACCGCCATTTCTCCCGAAGCGAGAAAACCCATGTTTGTTGTTAAGTATTCCCCTAGAAAATTCCCAATTGCTTTGAAGCAATTTTATGACTAGAGGTGAGGAGGCATGCTTGGAAGGCAGACCCAAATCAGGATGGAGTCCAAATGCTGATTGACCACGTCAAAAGTAAGGTTCCAAAGTTTCATAAGGATCAGGGAAGAGTCAATTGTCCAACTAGTTTGGAGTGCATCCATGACTTGTAAGGGTTCCATGAAAATAATCATAAACCAGCCTCTAGAGAGGCAGAAGTTATTGGGTGAGTTTGTGGTGGCCCAGGCTCAGAGGGTTTTTTCCCTGAACTATCGGCCATAAGATTTTCCCACTAGAGTTTTGTCTCCCATTGTCGAGATTCCTGCCATCAAAAGGTCGTCACTGAGGATGAAGTTTGGGTATGCTTTGGAAGACCCTAGGCATTTGTTTTACTTTCTCCTCCTTTTCCCTGAAGTTCCTTGAGCATCCAGATCCGAGTCGATGGGAGGGCGGGAGCCTAGTGCTCCACTGTGGCTGAGATCCCCACTGTTAAGGTTGTGGGGTTGGAGATTTGTTGCGACAAACCCTCGGTCCAAAGACGGGGGTGCATGACCCAGATGGTAGTCTTGGCCCTCAGGAGGAAAGTAGCAATATGTGGAGAAATCCTGGCTGAGCTCCCAAGCTTGTACGATCCTTTTACCTTGTTCTTCAAATAACGATTCCGGTAGTGTATCATGGTGTACCCCAAGATCTCTCAGGCCTTGAGTGGAGAAGGGGTTCACTACGGGATCCAGGAAAGTCCAGGAGACAACAACAGAGGAAGGCGAAGAGAAGAAGTCGCAGTGTGGTGGGGAGAGGGGGGCTACATAAGCTTGAGAGGGAACATTCTCCCCATGTTGCAACAAGTAATTTATCTTTTATTTATTTATTTAAAAGCCACCTTTCCTCACAATTTCCCATGTGTTCCTAAATTTCCTCTTAGTTGTCTCTTAGTTTCCCCAAATCCCCTTAATTAAAGGTTGTCTCCTAACTAGATTTTAGTTAGGGTTGGATTATGAGTCTTCTTAGTTAGGCTAGGGTTGGTTGTCTCAAATTATATTCTATGCACATCTCATTCTCTCAAGTTGTAATTATTTCTAAAATGATTTCTTTTTAGTAATTTCATGCACCCTTGTGTATTTTATCAATTCCTTAGGTCTTTAATTACTATTTCCTAACATTTGATTTCCTTCAAATCTTTACTCATGTCACAATTTAATTAGTCACTTTATTTTAAAATTTATGGTGGGCTTTAAAATTTTATACTCTATTGTTTAATTAATTATTTTAATCCAACAAGGTCAAATCATTCCAGTGTTTTCTAGGCCACCTATGTTTATTGACTCATGTTTCAATTGTGCGACATGCCCTTCAAGATGCATCTCGTGTTCCAAGGGTGCCACTTGCGTTGAATTGTTTTTGGAAGTTTTGCCAACCTATTGGAGTCAAAACTCCATTCGGTCGACCTTGTGAGAGACTAAGGGCTTCTAAGGAATAAGGATCCTGCCTTACTGCGCGCCCCTTAGAAATCTACATGAGTGACTATCTCAGTCTGCCCTCACTCCATCGTGGACCACCCAAACTAGGTAATTGTTAATATATAGTTCTGGCCATGATGATAGTTTTAGTAGGTTGTGACAGGGATGCTGCCACACCTCTCCCTCGATATCTTGTTTTCTGTGCAAGGCCCCTTTACTCCTTATGTGAGTTGGATTAGCAAGCATCATCAATCCTGCATCCACTGACACAAACAATGTCAAAATACATATATATAAATCATACTAAAATCCTTTATACATCATATGTGAATAATAATGAAATACTCAAACAATACAATCCACTCCCTGACTTAATCTAGAGGCCAAGGAAGCCCTTTGATGCCACCAACATCCATAACCTGTCATGTGTCCTGCACACTTAAGACTACTTTTCAAGAGCACACGTAAACACATATATATACATCAATAAAATCAAACAACTATAACACCTCAACATCATCATATATAACCCAAAATCAAAATGAAATCACAATGTTCCATACCTAGATCACTTGAAGCAAGTGTCCTCATAAAATAAGTCAATAATAGTATGCTCGGTAGAGCTAGATGTTACATACACCCCTCTTCTTTTAAAATTCGGCCTGGAGTTTGTGCAGTATGTAAAAGAAAGTAAATAAATGTATCTGATATAGATCTAAATGTCTAATCTATTAGATAGTTAATGAAACTGTTGACGCATCTCATATGCATCCTCCCAGGTAGTCGAGTGTGGACTATAACTGTCCCACTGGACCTTGACCTGATTGACTGTTCGACGCCATAGCTGTTGAATGCGATGGTCCAGAATGCAGATTGGCTCCACCATGAGATCACCCTTGTCTGACACCTGGAAGGAACTCATGTCAATAACATGTGAAGGGTCACTAATATAATGTCTCAAAACAGATACATGAAAAACATCGTGCATACACCTCAAAGAATCAGGCAAGTCGAGTCGATAAGCCATGGGTCCCTTCTTTTCCACTACTTCGAAGGGTCCCACGAACCTAAGAGAGAGTTTAGAACCCTTTCCAAACTTGATCTAACTCTTCTGCGGTTTTACTTGCAAGAATACTCTATCTCCAACTTCATAACTGCGGTCAATGCCGTGCGCATCAACATAACTCTTCTGCCAATATTGCGCTTCTTTAATCCTCTGTCTGATCGATTTCATCTTTTCTTCCATTTCTTGAATCACTTCTGGTCCTACTAGTACCCTATCCTCAAGTCGATCCCAAATTAACGACGTCCGACATGGTCGCCCATAAAGAAACTCAAACGGTGCCATCTTAATCATACTCTGATAGCTGTTGTTGTATGCAAATTCTACCAGTGGCAAGAATTATTCCCAAAGTTTCTGTTGGTCCATTGCATACATACCCAACTTGTCTTCCAAAATCTGGTTTGTCCTTTCGGTTTTCCCATCTGTCTCTGGGTGATAAGATGTACTAAATTTTAATCATGTTCCCAAAGCCTCTTAGAAACTGGTCCAAAACCGTCCTGCAAACACCGATCCTCGATCATATATGATTATTTTTGGCATCCCATGTAATCTCACGATCTCGTTGACAAAAACTCTAGCTATGTCTGGTGCTTGATACGTCGTACGCACTAGAATAAAGTGTGCACTCTTCATCAGAGTGTCAACTACCACAAAAATCGAATCGTGTCTTCTTGCCATTAGTGGCAATCCAACAATAAAGTCCATTGAAATGACTTCCCATTTCGATTTAGGGTTGTAACAATCCTGTTGATTGTCTATGTTCAGCCTTCACTTGCTGACATTCTAGACATCTCGCCACATAAATAACTATGTCTTCCTTCATTCCCTTCCAGAAGAAAAAAGGCTTCAGATCTGCCTTCATCTTCGTGACTCCCAGATGAGCCACATATACTGCTCGATGTGATTCATTTAAGATCAAACTTCTTAGTTCGTCATTAGGTGGTATGTAAATTATTCTGTTAAATCTGAACAATCCATCATCATCTAGCGAATAACCTTCATACCTTAGTACCATCATGGTATCTTGTCCGATATTTTTCTTAACTTCCTTATACTAGTCATCATCGATTTGTAGAGTTAGAATATTTTATGGAGGATTCTTCTTAAGAGGTAACATCGAAAATATGCGTGGCCTCCTACTCAACACATCTGCCACTTGGTTCACAGTTCCTTTAATGTAAGAATTTTCAAAGTCGTATTTGCTAAGCAATTCTAACCAGCGACTTTGTCGCGTGTTCAGGTCACTTTGTGTAAAAATATGATGCAATCCATAATGATCTGTATTTAATTCGAATTTTTGTCTAATCAAATAATGTCTCCATACTCTCAAGGCGTAAACAATAGCTAATAACTCTAGGTCATGTGTTGCGTATTTCTCTTCATTCCTTCTCAATTTCTATGAAATGTAAGCAATCACTCAACTGTCTTGCATCAAAACTCCGCCTAATGCTTCCTTGGATGCGTCCGTGCATACCAAGAACTCCTTGTCCATGTCAGGGAATTTTAGTATCACTACTATCGTCTGCAACTCTTTGAGCCCTTGAAATGATTCTGTGCATTTCTCACTCCACAATAACTTCTTGTTCTTCTTGTTCAATTCCATGATTGATTTTTCTATCTTCAAAAATCCTTTGACAAATCGTTGGTAATATCTTGGTAATATCAGTGCTGGCCATTCCATAATAGCCTCGACTTTCTCTAGATCCACAACGATACCTTCGCTAGATATGATATGTCCCAAGCAGTGAATCTTAGATTGGTAAAGAGAGCATTTTGATAGCTTCCCGAATAATGTATTTTCTGTAGGGCACTATAGTACCAATATCAAGTGTTCATCATGTTCTTCCTCATTCGAGAATAAATCAGCATGTCATCAATAAAAACTTGAACAAAATTGTCCAAGTATTCACAAAACACCTCATTCATCAAACTCATGAATACCCCCAGGGCGTTTGTCAATCCGAATGGTAAAACTGTAAACTCATAGTGCCCAAATCTGTAATATTCCAGATATAAAAAGTATGCAGAACATAAATAAAATGCTAGAAATGGCAGATGAACACCAATATAACCAGAATAACACCACAATAATACTGAAATGATAACAAAATAACACCAGAAAGAGCACTTCGATTACTGAGAGCAATGTTCACGGGCCTCTTCGAGGGGGAAACCTCCAGTCGAGCAGATCTCTATTACAATAATATCCAACCTAGGGTTCTCATACCCTCGACTCCTATTTATACTAAATATGTCTATCAAGAGAACCATCTAGAGGAACATCCTTCTAGAAGCGAAAGATTCTATTAGGTCTTCTTACATTCGATTTATTCTACCTTATTGCAAGGCCTTATTAATATTGAACTTTATTACATCTGAATACATTTTTCTACCTACGTAAGGGGTTAGGTCCGCCCCCATAAAAACAACGTTGTCCTCAAGGCTTGAGATGTGGAAATTGCTACAGAATGGTAGCTGGTTCCCAAGTGGCATCTGTTGGAGTTGTATCTTTCCACTAGACTAACACTTCCTTGATGGTTCAATGATGCAGGCGATGCTCACACTGGTCCAAAACTTCTTGTGGTTGTAGCCAAATGGAGCCTTCTTCATCCAACTCGGGAAGGTTGTTTTGAGTTTGGCACTTAGTTCCAATCACCTTCTTCCAGCATGAAACATGAAAAAAAGGATGTAGCTTAGAATGACTCGACAAAGCTAACTGATAGGCCACCTGTCCCACATGCTTAAGAACTGTATAAGGACCATAAAATTTGGGCGCCAACTTCTGACAATGGTTGGCCTTGAGAGAATTTTTCTTGTAAGTTTGCAGTCGAAGAAAAACTTGATCCCCTTCTGCAAATTGACGTTCAATGCGACCTTGATTTGCTTGTTCCTTCATGCAATTCTGAGCCATGACAAAATTCTCTTTGCGGCTACAGAGAATAGCCTCTCAAACTATAAGCGTTTGGTCAACCGCCTGGACCTTCGAGACACCTAGTAAATATGAGAGAACTGAAGGTGGCTTTTGTCCATAGACCGCTTCAAAAGGAGTCATGCATGTAGATGTATGGTATGAAGTGTTGTACTACCATTCAACTAGGGGTAACCATTGAGCTCACTGATTTTTCTTTTCCAATGCAAAACACCTCAAATATGTTTCCAAATACTTGTTGACAACTTCAGTTTGACAATCCATCTGGGGATGATAAGTTGTGATGAGATGCAATTGGGTGCCTTGTAGATTGAATAGTTCTTGCCAAAAATTGCTGGTGAAAGTTGGGTCGCGATCATAGACAATAGAATGCGACATTCCATGAAGCTTGAAGACTTGATCCATGAAAAGTTGAACCATTGTGGATGCTATAAATGGGTGTTGAAGAGCACATAAATGAGCATACTTGGAAAGGCGATCAACTACCACCATGATGACTGATTTATCACCCGATTTAGGTAAGCTTGTAATAAAATCCATAGAGATATCCCTCCAAATAGCAGGTGGAATCATATGTGGTTGCAGTTTGCCCAGAGATTTGACTGTTTCTCCCTTGTTGTGTTGACACACATCACATTCAGACACAAAATTACTAATGTCTTGTTTCATACCATCCTAGAAAAAAGAACATTTGACCCTGTCATAGGTTTTGGTAAACCCGAAGTGCCCAACTGTGGGTGTAGCATGAAGCTCAAAAAGCACCGTGGATTTAAGTTTTGACTGTTTACTTAAATACAAATGGCCTTTGTATCGAAGCTCATCATGGAGCCATGAATACCCTGGGGAAACTGGAGAATTGGACTGCAATTGTTTTATCAGATGCGAACTTTTGGGATCATGTAGCCATTCCCGGCGAATGGCTTGGAGCCAATCTAGTACAATGAAGGAGAGAGAAAAAAGGGAGCCTTCATCTTCATATTTTCGGGAAAGTGCATTGGCCACCACATTGTCTTTACCTTTATTGTAAATGATCTCATAATCATATCCAAATAGCTTAGTCACCCATTTTTGTTTCTCTGGGGAGGAAATGCATTGTTCCAGAAAATACTTGAGGCTTTGATGGTCTGTCTTAATTTGGAAGTGTTTCCCCAATAAACAAGGGCGCCACAAATCAACGACATGTAGAATAGCCAACATTTCCTTTTCATAGATTGATTTTCCCAAATTTGGTTCAGACAGTTGTTTGCAGGTAAAGGCCAAAGGCCGACCCTCTTGCATAAGGACAACACCAATACCTTTCCCTGAAGCATCACATTCCAGGACAAAGGTTTTTGTGAAATCAGGAAGGGCTAGGACTGGAGTGGTGCACATGGCCATATTCAAGGTTTGAAAAGCCTGAGCAGTTGCTGGGGTCCAAGTGAAAGAATTATTTTTAAGGAGTGCCGTGAGAGGTGCCACAATCTTTCCATAATTCTTAACAAACTTACGATAATAACCCGTTAGGCCTAGAAATCCTCACAATCTTTTGAGAGCCTTTGGGTGAGGTCAATCTTGCATAGCTTCAATCTTTTTAGGATCCACCATGACGCCATTCTTGTTAACAAGATGGCCCACGTACTTGACTTCTGAGGTGCCAAAATCATATTTAGATTGTTTCAAGAAAAGTTGGTGCTAAGAGAGTAGATGGAGAACTCGGTCCACATGAGCAAGGTGGTATGTCTAGGTTTTTCTATATATGAGGATATCATCAAATAAAACTAAGACAAAATGATGGAGAAAGGGGTGAAAGACATGATTCATGAGGCTTTGGAAGGTGGAGGGGGCATTACACAAGCCAAAGGGCATGACCAAAAACTCATAGTGGCCCTCATGAGTTCTAAAGGTAGTCTTAGGAGTGTCTGCCTCTTTCATATGGATCTGGTGGTAGCCAGAAAGAAGATCAAGTTTAGTAAAGAATTGGGTGCCACTGAATTCATCCAAGAGGTCATCAATGCCATGAATGGGAAATTTGTCTTTAATGGTGAGTTTGTTGAGGGCGCAGAAGTCAAGACAGATGTTCCAAGAACATTATTTCTTTAGGAACATGACCACAAGAGAAGAGTAGGGGCTTGTACTAGGGAGGATAACGCTTGCATTGAGCAGTTCTTGAACCATTTTCTCAATTTAATTTTTTTGGGAAAAGGGGTGATGATAGGGACGAATATTGGGAGGGAGGCTTCCTGGTATAAGGGGAATGGAATGATCATGAACACCACGGGAAGGCAGGAGTCCCTAGGGAGTGGAAAAGACCACTTGATGTTTAGAGAGGATGGATTGGAGGTCTTGCGGCACAGAGGGTGTCTCAGTTGCCTGGATGGCATGGAGTTGGGAAATAACGCCAGAATGACCTTTTTTGAGCAGCTTTTCCATGCGATGGGAAATAATGATCTTTGGTGAACCGACGGTGATGCCTTGGAACTTATATTTTTGGTCCTCCTGATCGAATTGGATGGTTAATTCCTTGAAATCCATGAGAATGGGAACCAAAGTCCTTATCCAGTCTGCAACCAACACAATGTCTCAACCGCCCATGTTGATAGCAAACATATGAGATTTCAGGTGGTAGTCACCAATTTGGAGATGCACATTCTCACAACTCCCTCCACATTTCATGGATCTGCCATTGGCAATCATGATTTGGAAATTATTGACTACATGGATATATCAATGAGTTACTTGGGCAATGCGGNTATGAGATTTCAGGTGGTAGTCACCAATTTGGAGATGCACATTCTCACAACTCCCTCCACATTTCATGGATCTGCCATTGGCAATCATGATTTGGAAATTATTGACTACATGGATATATCAATGAGTTACTTGGGCAATGCGGAAATTAATAAAATTATGGGTGTTGCCACTATCAACCAGAATGATGACCTTCCTATGCTTGATGTAACCAATTAGCTTGAGGGTTTGAGGAGGAAAGAAACCAGTGAGAGCATTTAGGGAAATGACCGGTTCTACTTCGGGAGGGTCTGAGGGAGGGGTTATGTCCGTGGTTTCAGGTGACTCAGACACAAGGGGAGTTTCAACATCCTCTTCTGAAACATCCTCCGAGATGGCCATAAAAAGATTTTGTTCCTTACACTTGTGGCCCAAAAAATATTTGGCATCACAATTATAACAAAGGCCTTTGAGTTGGCGTTCAACCATTTCAGCTCTGGTCAATTTTTGGATCTTTAGTGGAGCAAAGGGAGTAGTGGGATTTACTAGTTTAGTGCGAGGAATAAAGGAGGGTTTTCGGTTTTGAGAACATACAACCTGTTGTGCTTCTTTAGTGCTTTTAGTAGCCTCCACCCAACTTTGAGGCCGAGCCATGAGGACATGGGCACGAATCTCATCCTTGAGGCCACTGATAAAACATTCTCGGAAAAAGGCATCATACATGCCCTCTGTCTGAAAAGCCAGGCACTCAAAAGCAACTATAAAGTCTTCCACTGTTCTTGATTGTTTCAACTTTGTCAAACGTCCTAAATGTTTGGTGTCAGTGTCAAAGCATTCATAAAGCTTTGCCACAAAGTGTGTCCAAGAAATATACCCTTGACGAGAAGTTTTTCTCCATTGACACCATTGCCAACGTTTTTGATCTAGATGGAGAACACCATACTGGAGTTTGGCCAAGTCATCTGTAATGCCGTATAAAGAGAAATAATGTTCCATTTGGGTTACCCAACCAGTGGGATCTGAGCCATCAAATTTGGTCACATACACCCGCGAAAGGCGTAGGTCACGTTGAAAGTGATGGGTTTGAAAATTATGGGAATGAGAGGAAGTTTTAGCTTCGGTATGTCGGGGTGGGTCAGATAAAGGGTTATCTGCAGGGATATGGAGCTTGGTGCAGATCATCGAAAGGACAAATTCATGATGGGTAGTCATGTCTTGTTTGAGTTCCTCGATTGAGGTGGCGATGGAGGATTGCATGGTTGTATTGATGGCGACAACATTGTCACTGAGCTGTTTCACTTCTTGTTGGGTCTCTGTGAAATCAAATTTCAAGGTATTGAAGCGAGCTTCCAAGTCTTGGCTACGGGTATGGGCCATGATGACGAGGGAACCAAAATGGGGTGGGTGGGGTCAAAAATTTTGCTAAAAAATGATATGTATGAATGTGATAAGGGTGAAGAGATAAATCTAATGAAATAGGTCTCAAATAATGGTGCCAAAAATTTCCAGACATTTTTTTTTTTTTACACCTGCGGAGTTATACTCTAGTTTGAAGAATACTGCAGTGATGAAATGCCCAAATTCTTAACCAGGAAGAAATGTGTAGTGATTTGGCAACCCAAACATAGTTGCACGACAATAGATCTTGTCTGTTTTATTTTATTTTTGTTTCTGTTCCCAAGGGTTAGGTATTCAAGGGTTCTACAAACAAGGGTTTTCCCTATGCTATAACTCTCTGATATACGTGCGGGGTCCAATAGTAGTACTCGTTCCAATATCTCAGGGGACTAATTAAGGATTCTAGACTGTGTCCTTAGCCATACTACCCGAATACCTAGGTACTAGAGAGTATCTTCCTGAGTGTTGTTCTCGGTGGCACTATAGCAGTTAGGCGGCCGATCAGTTTATCTAAAGAGGGCTTCAAGAAATCTAGGCCGATTCATACACAGGTGCTGTCTGATGTGCTACCACTCGAAGGGGTACCAACATGGGTTACAAGGGTGGCCAACAGATGTGTGCTTAAGAACCACTTGTATTTCCTGCATGTATGAATCCCTCAATTGTAGGTTTATGTGCGTAACGAAAAATCTCTGTGGCTTAAATACTCCATAATACGTCTCTACCCAGACAAAAATCTAACCCACAATTTTTTGCCAAGGAAAGTGATCTGATACCACTTGCAATATTCCAGATATACAAAAGTATGCAAAACATAAATAAAATGCTAGAAATGGCAGATGAACAACAATATAACCAGAAATGATAATAGAATAACACCAGAAAGAGCACTTCGATTACTAAGAGTAATGTTCACGGGCCTCTTCGAGGGGGAAACCTCCAGTCGAGCATAGCTCTATTACAATAATATCCAAGCTAGGGTTCTCATACCCTCGACTCCTATTTATACTAAATATGTCTATCAAGAGAACCATCTAGAGGAAGATCCTTCTAGAAGTGGAAGCTTCTATTAGGTCTTCTTACATTTGAATTATTCTACCTTATTGCAAGGCCTTATTAATATTGACCTTTATTACATTGGGATGCATTGTTCTACCTATGTAAGGGGTTAGGTCCCTAACAAAATATTGTCTTAAAAGTGGTCTTAGGGATATATTCTTCCTTAATCCGCAACTGTTGATATCCTTATCTCAAGTCAATCTTCGAGAATATCATCGCCCCTTTCATCTGATCAAACAAATCATCTATTCTGGGCAACATATATTGGTTTTCACTTTGTTCAATTGACGATAATCAATACAAAGTCTCCACAATCCATACTTCTTCCTTATGAAAATAAATGGTGCACCCCAAGGTGACAAACTTGGACGAATAAGTCCCAAATCCAACAATTCCTTCAATTGAATTTTCAACTCCTACAATTCAGACGTTGACATCCAACAAGGATTTCTTGCAATAGGATCAGTTCCCAATTTCAAGTCTATTGTAAACCCCAACTCTCTTTTGGGCGGAAAACCAGGTAACTCTTCTGGAAAAATGTTTGCAAACTCTTGTACTGTAGGAAGGTTTTCTAGTCCTTACGCCTCGTCCTTTTCATTCAACTCTAATATTACATATAGTCTGCATCCCTTGCACATACTCTTTTGCAATTGTAGGGAATAAATGAACCTTAAGGACACTCCCTTGTTTCTTCTTACAATCACTCTACTTTGTCCCAAATCATCCGTCAAACTTAACCGTTTCGTCTTACAGTTAAGTATCACATCATGCGATTCCAACCAATCCATACCAATCACTATGTCATAAGATCCTAGTATCGTGACATAAAGATCTAACTTTGTTATAAAGTCTCCCAATTTAAGGCTATAGCTTGTAACCTTTCCTCCAACCTTCTATTTTTCACCCGATGCCATTTCTACGTACTTGAACTCATCTTGCTCGACTTCCTTTACCTTAATTCTCTTCAACACCGCACTAGAGATGAAGCTCTCTGTAGCACCTGGATCTATTAATACACTGTATTTTTGGTCTGTGATTATACCTGACGTCTCTAGCACAATGGAATGATGCTCAACCTGGCGGTTGTTCATCACTGCATGTATCCTGTGGGTGTTTCCCAAATCTCCAACTGTAGTGGGTCTTGATGTTCTGATCACTCTGGCCTTCTCAATCGGAGAGTCTCACTGGTAATGTGGCTCACCACATGTCCAACATCTAGTCTTTAGTGCAGTTCTCCTCATCCCTAAAGTAGCATCTGATGGTCTAACAACCTCTGATCTCGGTCTATTCTACTGAACATGCCTAAACTGCTTCTATGGTCGACGATGCTGCTGCTGTGGACCTATGTAAGGGTTCCTCTGCTGAGGAGTTTGTCACAGTGGTGTTGTAAACACTGGTCCTATAGGCGTAACTCGATGCCCTGTGGTATATCAGGATGGTGTCGGATGCTACTGTGCCTCTGATGACATCTGTCCAGTCTGTCTAGAGGGAGTCCTACCCTGACCCCCACCATTCAACTCTTCCTTAGATATGAGGTCCTTCTAAACTGCATCGTGCAAAGTCTGAGGCATTAATATCCTCACCTTCACACGAATGTTGGAGTTAAGTCCAAACAAGAACTTGTTGACCTTCAATTTCTCTGTGTTCAGATGTGGAGCATACCTAAGTAGCTCCATGAATCTGGCCTCATGCTCTGGCACTATACGACTACCCTGTTGTAAAGCACTGAACTCATTAAGATGATGCTCATTGAATTATTCATACAAATACCTTTCCCGTAACCGTTCATAGAACAATTCCCATGACACATCTTCGTCGACCATGTTTAGTTGAGGTAGGAGCGTCTTCCACCATAAAAGAGAAGTCCTCTTCAGTTGAAATACCACGATGTAGAATTTCATGTTGGAGGTGTAATCACGAAGTCCAAAGCACATCGCTATGTTATCCAACCATGCCTCGACGACTAAGCCATTCGGGGTGTTATCACATGAAGTTGTCATGGGTCAATTTTCCCCTTAGGTTTTAAGTTTTACCCATTAGTATTTTAAGTTTGTTTTATTTTTCTCTTTATGATTTTCTTAGGTTAGTCCAAAAAAATAAAGGCTTGGGACTTGGTTCACATTTTGACCCACACCTATGGTTTATACCCTAGGTTCATTTTGTGGTTTATATCCTTGACTCATCACTTGAATTGACTGCTAGCACTATCAACCCCACGACTCTACAAACCAGACAAGTCACTCCATCCATTCATATATTTGATCCTCTCCACTCTATCCCTTTGCTCGTTAAGGAGTCAAATCAAACTTTGTAAAGTGCGCTTCCAACTCACTAGGCATTTTCGTAGCGCATCTTTGTACAGTCTGCCTCTTTACCATCATTCGCAATCATGAAGCTGATGTCATGTCTTTTATTGTTTTCAGCACCCTTTTCTTCAAAAGGAATATTGTAATTTGGTCATTTATGAGGTTCTAACTGTTTACCAAATTTGAAATCTTTCTCCTAAGCTCGACGCTGCTGAAACTACTAGTCTAGACAGAGTTGCACATTACGGTATGGAATTAATTGTCCGAGGTGGAGACTGAGGTGGATGCAAACGACTCCAGGCTTGCTGCAGATCATCCATTATCAAGCTACAACATCTAGGTACTTCATGAGCCATTCAATATCTGTTGAATATTGTTAAGGTGTTTCTGTCTTATCTTTTGGTAGCCACTGACACTGCAAACTACAACTTCTCCCACCTACCAACCTCTTTACCTATGCTTCCATAGACTCATAGCCATTTGCATATTGATTTCCCCTCCACTGGAACCGAGTCAATTTGTTTCATAGCTTTGAGTGATCATTTATCATCTTGGCTCACGTTGTCCACACTGTGCTACAAAAACTACTGCTAAACTGTGCTATGAATCCTCTGTTCCAGCACTGCAAATTCCTTGTCAAACCATTGTTATCTTCTATGCTCATAGCTCCATCATTAGCTTTCCTTTTTCACTATGTCATCCTATATTTTCATCTCACAAGTCCACTTGCATTGAAGAGTTAGGAGCCCTTGATTTTTAAAGCTTTGATGACCTTGTATGGTGTCTTGATGACAGTCTAAAACTTGAACAACACAGTCTCCCTAAATATCATTTCTAAGAGTATATTTTTTCCCATTTTAAGCCATCAAACCAGTCTCTTGTTAATTCAGAAGTGAATTGGAGGAAATCCCTAAAAGACCAATTAAGGATCACCTTCAAAGCTTAAAATACCTTTGTCTCTATTTGTTTTCCTTACCTCTCATAGAATTACAGTTTCTGATCTCCTGCTTCTATCCATGGATACACCTAAAAAGAAGAAATCTCACAAGGGTGGGAGTGTCGTAAGGACCAAGCCTTCCGACATGCACCTGTTTGATGCTGAGCCCATGATCATGGAGGTTTTCCAAAGAGTTGGTTGCCTATCTTTCTTTCAAAACATGCAGAGGGGACACCCTGAAGTAGAAAGGCAGTTTGCCCTAAAATTTAATGGCCCTAAGACCAAGGTAGGAACCCTTGAGTGGGAGGTATCTGAGGCCACTATTGCAACAACCACTTAGATACCCAACATTGGCGAGAGGTGGTTCAAATCCATGATTCTCAATGCAGCCTTTTCAGAGGATTTCCTCAAGCCAGACTATCAGAAAGACAATTTGTCTAAGCGAGTGCCTAAGAGTCACCTGGTTGAGGGTTTTGATAAAATGCTGAAAATTATCTAGAGGTATTTTACATGTGAGGGCAGATTCAACATGATATTCCAATATCACATTAGGCTCTTGCTACATTTCACTGGTAAGGATTTGATGAATATCCCTTTTTATCTATTTAGAAGTATGGGAAATATGGTTGATAGGGTGCAAGCCAAGTCCAAGGCTGTGGACACTAATGTTTTCCACTTTGGGTTGATCATGATGCTGGTTATGGAAGAATTGAGGAAAATAAACCTTTCTTGGGAATAGTTCATTGTCTCTGCTAATTTTCATCTAGATATATCCTCTACCCCTCAATCTAGGATGCAAAGCCCTTTGCCAGCTAGTAGTGTTGCCCAAGCATAAAAAAGTAAGAAGAGAAAGAGAAAACCCACTGCCCAAGAAAAAGAAACTCCTAAGGAAGTTGAAGAAGAAGAGAGGGAGGTCCATCACTCCTCACAAAGAGAGTTTTCACCTCATCCTGCACATGAATTGGAGGAAGTTCCTTCATCGGACAAAACCACAACCAAGAAGGGGATAAAATTGCATTTTCCTTCACCTACTGCAACAACTGAGACAAGGGTTAGGAGGCCATTCACTAGATCATCAACTCACAAAGAAAATGCCGAAAGATAAATCACGTTTAAGGTTTCTGTCCCAAATAAAGCTAAAGGTAAAAGTGACACAGTTGGGAAGCCTATTGAGGTCATGACCAAAACCTCTGTTCAAATGAAAGACAAAGGTAAGGGTGAAGCTATTGAGAAGCTTGTTAAAATCATAAACATCATCTCTCCCCTTGATAATCCCACTTTCAAGAGATTGATTAGACAACTCAGGGATGCTAGAAAGGAAGTTGCCCATTTGAAGGAGAAAATATTGAATGAGAGGAGGAAGATGAAGGAGATCATGGACATGTACAATGAAACCCTTGATCTGGCAAGGTTTACAACAAGGAGATTCTTGCCTCTCCATAGGCAAATTAAGACTATGTATAGGCAAAATAGAAGCATTTAGTCCACAAATAGAAAGCTCAAAGAAGAATTGCAGCCCTTCAAGGATGATCTAGCCTAGAGTAACTTAAATGCTCTAGCACAAGCTGCAATAGAAAGAAATTCCCCTGCAGTAGAGAGGAGTTCCCCTGCAAAAGAAAGAGATGTTGCTGTGATAGAGGGAAGTTCTCCTGCAACAACGAGGAGTTCCAAATTGAGAAAGTAAATGGAGAAGTATAAAATATCCATTTTTGGTGGTGATTACTTTTTTCAGGCTTGAATTGTTCAAGGAAATATTATATTATCACCTACTGGAGACATCTATAGTCTCATAATTCATCGACTAAGGATTTTTGTGTTTTTTAGGATTAGTTTCATAACATAGGAAAAACATAGAGATTTCATAGCGCCTGGCGCTACAGAATCGTCTACACAGATTTTTCTATAGTTGTGCTACAAAATCACCTAGCTAGACACAAAAAAGCACTACAGAATCTGCATAGCAGTTTTACAAATGGGCACTACGGAATCTATACAACAGTTTTATAGGAGGGTGCTACAAAATATACTACTGAATGTGCTACATAATCAACTGCAGAATAATTTTAAAGAGGTGGGCGCTACAAAATTTTCTACTAGCTGTGCAACGAAATGGTGCTATGAAATGACTGTTGCAGTCAACAATTTTGAGTTCATTGCTCCTTCTTGGCTTTGATGATTTGGAGGGAACCGAGGATCAATAGGTGGCAGCTGGAGTTCAACATACAGGGTTGGCAGACAGATGAAACTGGAGAAGATGCGCCCAAGCAACAACAAAACATGTCATTCATATCTTGTTAGAGTTGTTTCCCACAAGCTCCTTGATTTTTAGCAGTTTGTTAGATCTACTTGTACAGATGTTAGACTAGTAGCTTTTTGTGGAGAATCCTAGGATAGGAAGGCCAACTCACACCTATAGTTGTTTTCTACTATTTTTTTTATAAATACATCATATGAATGATATGTTGGGTTCGAATGGTTGAGCAAAGCTCCCTATTTTTGTAATATTTTGACTAAACATAGCTGTTCTTTGGTTATGTATGAGACCTGAGATATTTTCATTAATAGAAGTCAACCTCTTTTCATCATCTTGTTTGTTCTTACTTTGAAATGCTCATGATTGGATGATCCATATGAGATGTTGTGGTTGTGTTATAATGGATGTTTGATTAAAATGCTGCTATGAATGTTTTTCAGTGTTTTAAACTTTAAGTTCAAGAAGTTCTTAGAACTGAGTTTTTCTTCACCTAACTGCTTGAAGGCCTGATGCTTATAGAAAACTTATCCACCTTCCTCACTAATTCTTCCTTCTATTCACCTTTACCCTTAAACCACTGACTGAAGTTAATCAAAACCTCATTTGCTTATGCATGCTAGCCCAGATTTCTATGTTAAAACATTCTTATGCTAAGTTTTGTCCATTTGACCTTTAATCATTAATTTACATTTACAAACCTTTTGATAGGTACTGCTCTTATCCTCTTGCAATCTGAGGGTGACTCTCAATGCTAACATTCTTGGCACCATTGCCAAGGAACGTGTTGAAGACATTTCCTTGGGATTGAACGACAAAGAAATACTGATTCTGAAGGTGCATTAGAAATCAATACATTGAAGGTTGCAACTTACACCTGACGACTCCACTGTTTCAATTGTGGCTCCCAAAGGCAGAGACACAAGGTCTACTCCACATCTACCTCTGAAAACACCTAAAACTGACCCAGAGAAGATTATAAAGAAAGTAAAATCTTCTCAAGAAGGATTTTCCGTTGCTGTACCAGGTACTTCTGGTCATTTACATGATTCTACTTTTAAAACTCAAGTAGCTATATCCAATTCTCCTCTTCTACCCTTTGCTGAAGTTTCTAGAAATTTGGATTTTGAAAATTTTCCTATTGAATACTCTTCTTTTAGCCCCAAATTGAAAGAATAAAGTTTTGAAACCCTTGCCTCTCCTGATGTTGTAAGTTGGTTTAGACTTGAGAGCTTAGAAGATTTTCCTACTTTGGGCCTTCCTACTCCTCCTCCTATCAAAGTTGCTGTGACTAAAGAGGAGGAAACCTATTTTCCCTTGGACCCTATACCATCTTCCTCAAAGACTCAACCTTTTCCTTTGAAAACAAAAACTTCTCCATACAAGTGCCCTCTTTCTCCTAAAATCCAAGCTGCAGTTGTACCTATCAAAACTTGATCTCCCCCTTGTTCTCCTACAACTCACAACCCAATGATAGGTGCTAATCTTCCTAGAAATAGGATGGATGCCATAGTGGCTGCTAGGTATGCACCTCTTATTTTACCTCAACCTATGAATGCTCTCCCAGTTGGAGACTACCTTAAGTACATGCCCAAGTTCACAGGGGAGGAAGACATAACTGCAGAAGAACACCTTGCAACTTTTTATAGTTATGCAAATAATCTTAACATTGAGAATGCAGATGTATGGATGAGGGTATTTGTACAGAGCCTTGATGGTGAGGCTAGAAAATGGTTTAGGGGTTTGAATCCTGGATCTATTGCTGGGATTGAAGCTTTAGATTATGCTTTCTTGAGACATTGGGGGGATAAAAGGGATTTACTTTATTATATTACAGAAATTGGGTCACTTAAGAGGAAAGAGGGGGAATCTGTTTCAGATTTCTCAAAAAGATTTAATAAAATGTAGAACAAGATTCCCACTGAAATAAAGCCTACAAAAACCTCTTCCAAGATTACCTATGCCAATGCTTTTTACAATGAGTTTTGCCTCCTGTTGAGAGAAAGAAGATCTACCTCTCTAGCTCATATGCAAGATGCAACTTTGGAAGTAGAATCTAACATATTGGCAACGGACAAACTTAGGGGAAAATATGATAGAGGCAGAAGGAAAGGTAGGGTTGAAGCTTCAACCTCAGAATCCCCGGTTATCCACCCTCAAGTTGGTGAACTTAAAAAATTGGTAAAATCACTTTCTATTGAAATGGAGAAGTTGAAACTTGAAGGAAAACAAAGCTATATGAACACACAAAATGATGATAATAGAGGAAATTTCAGAAGACCAAATAATGCCCCTCATGTCCTCCAAATAGATCAAAGAAATAGGGATAGGGATGATAAAAAATCCCAAGCCCCTCTCCAAAATAACCTTGTTGCTGATGAAGAAGGAGAGGATGAAGAAACTGATCCTGAAATCCATTGTCTTGGCGACTGATGCAGGAGCATCGTTGGCAAGTGCACAGAGGCGGGACCACTCAACACATGAGATTTCTTCCAGAAATCCAACGTGGGTAGTTACAACCGATTTTGGAATCCGCCTCCACTCAATGTCGAAATTCACCTTTGGAGGCACGCTTGAACCGGTGCTGAATTTTGCCCTTTGGGGCAAAGTTTTGAAATTGTAAACAGAGCAGGAGTTTCCACTTTGGCTCTGGAATGCGACTGAACTAAGATAACGTAGGATGAATGTTAGAGTAGGCAAGTAGCTAGGGGAAACCCTAGAAACATTTTTGAGTTATGTATAAGTTTGTACAACCAGTTAGAGAGAGTTGGAATACTGAGAGAAATTAGCTGTAAGAGAGAACTACGAGTTAGCAGGAGATCTCAGTGTTTTTGAGTTACTGTAATTTTGAATGTATTCTGTATCCATTGGGCACATGTGAATATAACAAAATGGAAAATTGATCCAAATGTATGGTGTGTGAACTGTGTGCATTTTCCTATCTTTTCTGTTTACATGAACAAAGGGATGGAACTGTGAGTTTTTCTAGTTTCAATTGTTTTTCTTCATTGGAAGCTCTACAAGGTGTGCATCGAGCCAGAGAGGAACGTAAGGAGATCAGGAAGAATTTCTCTGCAAGAAATACCATGGATTTGAGTTATCGAAATCCCTCAGATGCAAGGAGTGCGCGGGAAATCGAACTCTGAACCAGACAAAGCTCAAGAGGGATAACGTTTCGGAAAGTGTTATCAAGATCCAAGAACTCATTCCCTGGAAGGAACGAAGAATGATTTTTCGAAGACTTATAAAATATTCTAAGTCTGAAGTGAGTAAAATCTCAGGAGGAAGAATGCCGTCTAGTGTTGAATCGCGACGGAAGATCCTGCAGACCGTCCGATTTGAGGGAGAAGCGCAGGCTTTAACGCTGCGTAGATCTAGGAGGGGAGATCCCGAAGATCTGAATGAATGGTGGAGAGTCCTTGAGGAGAAATGCCAAAGCCCCACCAACCGTTGGATAAGGTGGAGCTGCGAGGAGGTTAGCGGGAAGGGATTTTTGACCTCCAAAGCATTTTGGCATTTCGGTATTTCGGTAACCGGGAATTCGAAAGTCAAAGGAGTGGGACTCTTGCATCACTATTCCCTGAATCGTGAAACCCTGAAGGAATGAACGCCAAGACATTTCGGTATTTCGGCAACCGAGAGTACAAGGGTCAACAATGTGGGACTCTTGACCGACGGAACCCCGAAAAGATCGGAGCCGTCAGATCTCCGATGGACTAGAGCCGTTGATCTGTAGTGGGGGAGATTTCGCGATTTCGGTGACTAGGAAGAGGAGTGGACAGCTCCGCAAGACACAAAGTCGTGAAACGCCGAAATAAGCGTAGTCGTTGATCTAAGAGAGATCTGAGCCGTAGATCTCGGTTCATCGAGATTTCGGCATTTCGGCAACTGGGGATTCCAAGGAGCAGAGATATCCCTTGCACCCAGATTTCGTGAAACGCAAAAACTTGAAAGAATAGGCGCTGAGGAATTTCGACATTCCGGCAACTAGGGATTCCAAGGAACAGAGATATCCCTTGCATTATGATTTCGCAAAACACAAAAACCTGAAGGAATACGTGATGGGACTTTTTGGAATTTCGGCAACCGGGGGCTCGAAGGACGAAGGGACGGGATGCTTGACTTGTGAAGTCCCGGTCCATGATATTTCGACATTTCGGCAACTGAGATTTCAAAGGACAAAGGGACGAGACACTTGACTTGTGAAGTTTTGGTCCTCGATAAGCGTCCTTTTTGGATTAGCACAAGGTCACTACTCTTGGTCGTGTGCTGTGGGAGCTCACGCTTAGCGCTTGGAAAAGCCAACTAAGCATTTGTGGGGGACATGTGTGTGTGTTCATTTTTAAAGGGTTCCAGTTTGGAACCAGAAGAGCCATTTCGACTCCCGAACCAGAAGATCCTGACCGAAAGGTCGTGCATCCCTGAGGAGGGATAGGGGTATGCATCAGGTGGTATCAGAGCATCAGTTTTTCGTCTGTAGACTTCAAGCAAAGGAGGAAAAGAAGGAGATAGAGAACTCAGAGTTATACTCCATGTGTGACAGATAGTCGACACAATGCCACCAAGAAGACGAGAACCGCCTTTAGCCAACTGTGCTGTAGAGAGGGAGATGCGAGAGCTTTGCGCCCAATTGGAGACAATGGAAGGAACATAGAGAAGAGCACCTGACGTTGGGGATGTCAGTGATGTGAAAAGTGAAGAGGTTGAGGTTGAAGAAGCTGCAGAAGAACGTTTGTTGAGAGCAGTTGCCAGATTGGGAGGCAGAGCTAAGATAGAGGTCCCCATGTATGAGGGAAATCTAGATGCTGAAGAACTGTTGGACTGGATAAGGTCCATGGACAAACACTTCGACTATGAAGATGTCGATGAGGAGAAGAAGGTGAAGCAGGAAGTCACCTGGCTAAAAGGGCATGCAACACTGTGGTGGGACGAACTGCAGGCTGAGAGGAGAAGTAAAGGCAAAGAGATGATAAAGAGTTGGGACAAGATGGTAGCCAAACTCAAGGCTAAGTTCATACCTAAAGACTACTAGATCAATCTGTTCAGGAAGCTACAAAACCTAAGACAAAAAGGGTTGATAGTCAAGGAGTACACCGAAGAGTTCTACCGGCTGAACATCAGAACTGGACAAAGGGAGAGAGATGAAGAAAGAGTCGCCAGATATATATAAATGGATTGAGATATGAAATCCAAGACGAACTTAGCATGATGTCAGTGAGGACTATGGAAGATGCTTATCAGTTTACGCTGAAGGTAGAGGAGAAGCTGGCCAGAAAACAAAATCAACGAGGAAGAGGTAAAGGCTCGATCCTAAGCAAAAATAAGGGATTTAGCCATGACAGAGCACAACAATCTAAGGATGAGGCTGAGAAACCACACAATCACTCGGAATGAGGAGGAAGTTCACGAGGGAGACATAGTGGTGGAAGAAACTCTTCTAGAGGAAGAGGCAGAGGAGGAGTAAGGTGCTATAACTATGGAAAGATAGGGCACATGTCTTGGGAATGTCCCGAGAAAAAGAAGGAAGGAGGAAAAGCTCACATTTCAGAAGCACAAATAAGAGATGTTGAGGCAGAAGGAGAAGAGGATGGAGCATCCTTGATGTTGAGAAAAGTTCTCTTGAAGCCGGAGGCAGAAATTGAAAAACCAGTGCTGAGAAACAGTCTCTTCAGGACAACTTGCAAGACTAAGGACAAAGTATGCAAGGTGATCATTGACAATGGGAGTACTGACAACCTAGTATCCATAGAGATGGTGGAGAAATTGGAGCTGAAGACAACTGCACATCCAAGGCCATACAAAGTCTCATGGCCGCAAAAAGGACACCAGGTAATGATCACTAAACAATGCCTGGTTGAAATTAAAATAGGAGGATATAAAGATGAAATCCTATGTGATGTAATTCCCATGGACATATGCCACATTTTGTTGCGAAGACCATGGCAGTTTGACATAAATGTCATTCATGATGGAAGGAAGAATATATATACATCGGAGAAGAATGGTAGGACGCATATGTTGCTGCCAATGGAGGAGAAGAGAGAAAAAGAGGAAGCCAACACAAGCATACTTCTCATGAGTGGGAAGGAACTCCTGAAATAAGTCAAGGAAGAACAAGAGATGAAATTTTCAGTGGTGAGGAAGCCCAGAGTCATCCTTACGAGTACATCAATGGATGATTTTCCTGAAGAAGTTCAGGAGCTACTGGATAATTTTGTTGATATAGTGGTGGATGAGATGCCAAACTCATTGGCACCCATCAGGGGTATCAATCATCATATCGACTTGATACCAAGAGCAAGCCTGCCAAACAAGGCAGTGTACAGATTAACACATTGAGAAAATGAGGAGGTGAAGAACCAAGTCCAAGAATTGTTGGATAAGGGTTTGGTCAGAGAAAGTTTGAGCCCATGCGCAGTACCAACTATGTTAAGCCCAAAGATAGATGGAGGATGGAGAATGTGCATAGACTCGAGAGCCATCAACAAGATCACCATTAGGTACATATTTCGTTTACCAAGAATGTATTGCTTAAGAGGAGCAAATTTATTTTCTAAGATAGATCTAAAAAGTGGATATCACCAGATCAGGATGAGAGAAGGTGATGAATGGAAAACAACCTTTGAGACAAATGAAGGTCTGTTTGAGTGGATAGTTATGCCATTTGGATTGACGAATGCCCCAAGTACTTTTATGAGGTTGATGAATGAAATTTTGAAAGATTTCATTGGCAAGTTCATGGTTGTATATCTGGACAATATACTTATCTTTAGCAAGACTAAAGAGGAGCATTTGAGGAACCTAACGCTAGTAATGAGGAGGCTACACCAGGAGAAGCAGTTGATCAATTTGAAGAAGTCCTCTTTTATGAAGACAGAACTAATTTATTTGGGTTTCGTGATCTCTTTGAATGAACTGAAGATGGATCCAGAGAAGGTGAAAGCAATCAAAGAATGGCCGTCACCAAGGAGCATGTTCGAGGTAAGGAGCTTTCATGGTTTACCAAGTTTTTATAGAAAGTTCATTAGAGACTTCAGTGGGATTTGTGCACCCATGATGGATACAGTAAAGAAGTGACACAAGTCTTTTAAATGGACAGAGGAGGCCAAAAAAAGATACAATATACTGAAGGAGAAGATAACAAAACGACAAATTCTGGTCTTGCTGAATTTTGGGAAGACATTTCAAGTTAGATGTGACGCAAGTGGGGTTGCAATAGGAGGAGTTCTGAGTCAGGACAATTGACCTGTTGCCTATTTCAGTGAGAAGCTGAATGAGACTAAGAAGAAATACTCCACATATGACAAGGAGTTCTATGCCATAATTCAAGCATTGAAGAAATGGAGACATTATCTGGTCCCGCAATAATTTGTCTTGTATAGCGATAACCAAGCTTTACAATTCATAACCAGACAGGAAAAAATGAATCAGAGGCATGCAAAATGGGTTGAATTTATGCAACATTTTACTTTTGTCATAAAACATATTGCTGGGAATGCTAACAAGGTTGCTGATGCGTTAAGCAGGAGATGTTTGATCATGCAAGAATTCCAGGTGAAGACCTTGGGGTTTGAACACCTTAAGGATATGTATCGTGATGATACCGATTTCAAGGAGGCCTACAAATCATGTACAAGCCCTATACTGAGAGATAGAAGTCAGTGGATAGAGTATGTGGTTCAGGAAGGATTGTTGTTTAGAGGAAATCAATTGTGCATACCAAGATGCTCAATGAGGGACAATCTTCTGAAGGAGAAGCATAGTGGAGGATTGGCTGGACATTTCGACCATGATAAAACGTTTGCATAGTTGAGCAGTTCATACTATTGGCCAGGTATGAGAACATAGGTGATAAAGTTTTTGAACAAATGTAGGATCTTCCAACATGCAAAGGGGAAAAGATAGAACACTGGATTGTATCAACCATTGCCAATACCAGAGAGGCCTTGGGATGCAATAAGCATGGATTTTGTGTTGGAATTGCCAAGAACACAAAGAGGATTTGATTCCATATTTGTGGTGGTGGATAGATTTTCAAAGATGGCACATTTCATCCCATGCCAGAAGACCAGTGATGCAACACATGTTGAAAATCTGTTTTTCAGATAAGTTGTGAGACTTCATGGTCTACCCAGGAGCATTGTCTCAGACAGAGACACAAAATTTGTTGTTCACTTTTGGAGGACATTGTGGAAGAAGATGGGGACAAATTTGTCCTTCATCTCAGCTTATCACCCTCAGACAGATGGGCAGACTGAGGTGGTAAATAGAAGTTTGGGGAATTTATTAAGGAGTCTAGTTACTGAACATCATAACCAGTGGGATCAGATTCTGCCACAAGAAGAATTTACATACAATGAATCACCAAACATAACCACTGGAAGGAGCCCATTCCAAATACTTTATGGAATGCAACCCAGGGGAGTGTCTGAGTTAAGGGACTTGGAACAGGGAGAGATCAGAAGCACTGGAGTAGAGGATTTTGCTGCTGAAATGCAGAGACTCCATAGTTGGATCAAAGAACAATAACATAGTTCTAATAAAAAATACAAACACAGAGCTAATCAACATCGCAGGGAACTTCAATTTGAAGTGGGAGATCATGTTTTAGCACATCTCAGAAAGGAAAGGTTCCCTAGGGGAACATATAACAAGTTGAAGATGAAAAAGATAGGACCCTGTAAGATCTTGAGGAAGTTTGATGCAAATGCCTATGAGATCGAGCTGCCAAATGGTGTGGGCATTTCAACCATATTCAATGTCTCAGATCTGTACCCTTACAGGAAAGACGACAAAAAAGGATAAGAAGATCAAGGGAAGATTCAGTGGGAGAAGCAGATGCCTGCAGTAGAGAAGCTATAGATGGAGAAAATTCTGGATCAGAGGATTGGCAAGAAGACCAGGATGAAGACTTATCTTGAATATATGATCAAATGGAAGGGACACCCAATAGAGGATACCAGTTGGAAAAATGAAGCTGCTATTCAGAAGCAGGGAAAGTCAGTAGAGGAGCTCATGGACAAGAGTCCATGATTTTTTTTCAAGGGGAGTATGATGCAGGAGCATCGTTGGCAAGCGCACAGAGGCATGACCACTCAACACGTGAGAGTTCTTCCATAACTCCAACGTGGGCATTTACAACTGATTTTGGAATCCGCCTCCACTCAATGCCATAATTCACCTTTGGAGGCACGCTTGAACCGGTGCCAAATTTTACCCTTTGGGGAAAAGTTTTGAAATTGTAAACAGAGCAGGAGTTTCCACTTCGTCTCTGGAATGCGACTGAACTAAGATAGCGTAGGATGAATGTTAGAGTAGGAAAGTAGCCAGGGGAAACCCTAGAAATATTTTTGAGTTATGTATAAGTTTGTACAACCAGTTAGAGAGAGCTGGAATACAGAGAGAAATTAGTTGTAAGAGAGAACTGCGAGTTAGCAGGAGATCTCAGTGTTTTTGAGTTACTATAATTTTGATTGTATTCTGTAGCCATTGGGCACTTGTGAATATAACATAATGAAAAAATGATCCAAATGTATGATGTGTGGACTGTGTGCATTTTCTTGTCTTTTCTGTTTACATAAACAAGGGGATGGAACTGTGAGTTTTTACAGTTTCAATTGTTTCTCTTCATTAGAAGCTATGCAAGGTGTGCATCGAGCCAGAGAGGAATGTAAGGAGACCAGGAGGAATTTCTCTGTGAGAAATACCATGGATATGAGTTATTGAAATCCATCAGACGCAAGGAGTGCACGGGAAATTGAAGTCTGAACTAGACAAAGCTCAGGAGGGATAACGTTTCGGAAAGTGTTATCGAGATCCAAGAACTCATTCCTAGGAAGGAATGAAGACTGAGTTTTCGAAGCCTTAGAAAATATTCTAAGTCTGAAGTGAGTAAAATCTCAGGAGGAAGAACGTCGTCGAGCGTTGGATCGCGACGGAAGATCCCGTAGACCATCCGATTTGAGGGAGAAGTGCAGGCTTTAACGCTACGTAGATCTGGGAGGGGATATCTAGAAGGAGCGGGATTCTTGAATCACGATTCCCCGAATCATGAAACCCCGAAGGAATGAACGCCAAGACATTTCGGTATTTCAGAAACCGGGAGTACAAGGGTCAACAGTGTGGGACTCTCGACCGATGGAACCTTGAAAAGATCGGAGCTATCAGATCTTCGAAGGCCTAGAGCCGTTGATCTGTAGTGGGGGAGATTTCAGGATTTTGGTGACCAGGAAGAGGAGTGGACAACTCCTCAAGACGCGAAGTCACGAAATGAGAAACGTCGAAATAAGCGTAGCTGTTGATCTAAGAGAGATCTGAGTCGTAGATCTTGGGTCATCAGGATTTCGACATTTTGGCAACCGGGGATTCCAAGGAACATAGATATCCCTTACACCCAGATTTTGCGAAATGCGAAAACCCGAAAGAATAGGCGCTGAGGCATTTTGGCATTTCGACAACCGAGGATTCCAAGGAATAGAGATATCCCTTGCATTCTGATTTCGCAAAATGTGAAAACCAAAAGGAATAGGTGCTGGGACTTTTCAGAATTTTTGCAACCGGGGGCTCGAAGGACGAAGGGACGGGATGCTTGACTTGTGAATTCCCGGTCCACGATATTTCGACATTTCGGCAACCTAGGGTTCGAAGGACAAAGGGACGGGATGCTTGACTTGTGAAGTTCCAGTCCCTGATAAGCGTCCTTTTTGGATTAGCACAATGTCACGACTCTTGGTCGTGTGCTGTGGGAGCTCATGCTTGGTGCTTGGAAAATCCAACTAAGGATTTGTGGGGGACCTCTGTGTGTGTTCGTTTTCAAAGGGTTCCAGTTTGGAACCAGAAGAGCCATTTCGACTCCTGAACCAAAAGATCCTGACCAGGAGGTCGCGTAACCCTGAGGAGGGATAGGGGTCTGCATCAGTGACACCTCTCCATATCCCCATTTGACCCAATATGCATATGAAGAGTCTCTCATGGACAACCAATTGAATGAATTGAGCAAAGGGGAAAAAACCAATGACAATCGAAATAAATACAACCTAAGGTTAAAAAAGAAAGAGGGAAAGCCTGACACTTCTGATCAACCCACTAAAACAAAAAATTATGTTAAGGCTGTGGTAGCTAGTAGCAAAGAGAAAGATACACAAAACCCTCAAGCATTGGTTAAGAGCCCTACCCCAGAAATTAAGGAAATTCTGAAATCTCCATCGTCCTTTAGCTTTGAGAGTGAGATTCAAAAAATTAAAATCCCTGTACTTTTTTTGGAGCTGAATAAGAATGAAGAATTCAAAAGATATATTTCCAAAATGCTACAACCCGAGCCTTCCTCTAATTCCACATATCCAGTCAACCTTCAAGATGAAAAACCAACAATCATCCTGGGACCTTTGGTAGAAGATAGGGATGACTCTTCCCCTCCTTTATACACATCATTAAATATTCATGATAAAGTGTTGCACAACTGCTTGATGGATTTAAGGGCATCTCATAACCTCATGCCTAAAACTGTCATGGATGATATTGGGTTGGAAATTAAAGAAAATTACCATGACCTATACTCATTTGGCTCTAGGAAAGTGAAGTGTCTTGGGGTTATCAAAGACCTAGTTGTTACCCTGTTCCAATTGACAATGAAAAGTGTCTTAATGTACATAGTAGTGGCTGATGGCCCCCCAAAGTTTGGGATTCTCTTTTTAAGATCTTGGATCAAAATACTAGGGGGAACTTTGCAGATGGACCTTTCATATGCCACCATTCCTGTTTTTGGGGGAGAACATACAAGGCTTTATAGGGAGGTACAACTAGCTTACACCATCATGGATGAAGCAAATCCTACCAACCACCCTATTTTTGCAGTTGATACTGATTCAAGATCTAGTATATTACAACTCACTGATGCTCCTCAACCACTTATTGAAATCAGAAAACAACCCATTACCTCTTGTGAAGATCCTCCTCCTAATACCTCTGTTTGGAAGATGTTTTTTGATGGGGCCTCTTCTAAGGAAGGTGCTGGTGTTGGGGTTGTCTTTATTTCCCCTACCCAAGAGATCATATCTTTGTCTTACACGATTGAATTTCAAACTACAAACAATGTGGAAGAATATGAGGCTCTTGTTTTGGGTTTGAGGGCTACTAAAGACATGAAGATTGCAGAGCTAGCAATGTTTGGAGATGCTGAATTAATTTTCATCAAGTCAAAAATATGTATCAAGCTAAACACCCCAGGTTAAGGACTTACAAAAATGAAGTTTGGGATCTTGTTGATAGTTTCTTCTTAGCTTTTAATATCTCATTTGCTACAAGAGAGGAGAACACTATGGCAGATTCCTTGGTTGTCTCAACAAGTAATTTCAGAGTTCCTTTGCCCCCTAAACTCAAATATGATGTGGAAGTGAACTATAGACCCTCTATACTTGACAGTGACAAAAATCAGAAGGTCTTTGAGGATGATCTTAAGATAAAAAGATTTCTTGAAACTGTGGATGAGTTTTCTGCCTTACATATTGATCAAGATCATGATTGTGAAAACATCCCTCATGCTGATATTTTTCTGAATAAAATTGCTAACCATCATATTGTTCAGTTGCCCAGTAACCATATTCCAAAAGGACTAGTCCCCTTGGAGAGATTGTTTGACATAAATGATGTTGCTGTAAAGGTTAAGGGTTCAACTTAAAATGATGATGTGACTGAATGCAATTTAGGTATAGAGGAGGATCCAAAGTATGTCAAATTGTCTAGCAACTCGTCAAAAGAACAAAGGGATGACTATGTTAACATTTTATAGGAGTTTGTTGATGTGTTTTCCTGGAAATATGAAGATTTACGAACATATGACACAAACATCATTGAACATAATATCCCTTTGAAAGAGGAGACCAAGCCTTTTAGGCAGAAAATCAGACAGATAAATCCCATGCTGCTGCCTATTATGGAAAAATAAGTGAATAAGTTGTTGGATTCCAAGATCATCATTCCTTTGAGATAATATGAGTGGGTGGCTAACTTGATCCCTGTGAGGAAGAAAAATGGGGAAATCAAATTATGTGTTGATTTCAGGAATTTGAATAAAATCTCCAAGAAAGATAATTACCCCTTGCCAAAGATGGAGCACATTTTGCAGAGAGTGACTGGTTCATCTAGGATGTCTATGATTTATGGCTTCTCAGGCTGCAATCAAATCTCTGTCTTGCCTAAAGATAGAGAGAAGACATCCTTCAGTACTCCTTGGGGCACATTCATGTATGCTAAAATCCCCTTTGGATTAATGAATGCAGGAGAAAACTTTCAACGAGCAATGGACATTGCCTTTATTGGGGAGAAGGACAAATTTGTAGTCATATATCTAGATGAAATTACAATGTTCTCAAAATATGATAAAGAGCACTATCATCATTTGAAAAAGGTCTTCCTAAAGTGCAGAAAGTTTGGTCTCTCTCTCATCCTAAGAAGTCTTTGTTTTCTATGAAGGAGGGTAAGTTATTGGGGCACATTGTATCAATAGAAGGGGTAAGAATTGATCCAAGAAAAGTAGAGGAAATCCATACCTTATCTCTTCCTATATCCAAGAAATAAGTTCAATCTTTCTTGGGGAAAATCAATTTTTTAAGAAGGTTCATCTCCAACTTTGTTGAATTGGTTAAGTGCATTACAACCATGCTTAGAAAAGGAAATGAGGTGAAATGGAATATTGAGGCTCCCGATTCTTTTAAACAAATAAAAAAGGCCTTGAATGAAGCACCTATGCTCATCAACCCTAATTATTCCAAGGAGTTTCTGATATTTTCCTTTGCCTCATTTGACACATTGGATGTTGTTTTGTTGCAAAAAAATACATAAGGGTTAGAGCAACCTATTTCCTTTTTCAACAGAGCATTAAGGGTTACGAAGACCCCGAAGTTCTGATATTTTGGAGTAAAGGAGATCCATAGATTTGGAGAACAACACAGATCATTAGATATTCAAGTATGAGTCCTTCGGAGGGTTGAAAATTCAGTGCTTCGGAGGAAATGGGTTGCTGAGTAAAAATATATCCCCGGAGTTCCGAAATTCGGAGTGGACTACAACTGTTAACTAAGGTAAAATGTAAATCGTCAGATCTCCGAGATCTATGGTGGTTCGATTACTTGGATGGGATGGTTTCAAGTTGTATAGATAGAAAACCCTGAAGTCCAGATGTTTTGTCGTGGATCTCCACCGTAGAACTCATAAGTGAAAATCACTGCCAACCGTTATATTTGATGTCAAAGTTACAAAGGAAGGTGGTAGGGTAGGGTAACCTACAACGACCGGTCAACTAAGTAATGATCAAATTCATCCGATTAGCAATTCAGGAGAAAATGAGTGTTGAGTTGAAGAAATTTCCAGAACACTGGAGTTCCGGAGCCCCGAATAGCGCCCCTTAGGACTAGCACCAAGTTCTGGCTCCCAGTCACATTTTGGTTTAGGTAAAAGGGATACCACCTGTATTGGAAGTAAGTAAAATTTTTACCGAAAAACCAAGAATGGGCATCCCACAAATCCTGAAGTAAATGGACTTAAGTAACAAAATTTTTATAGGACTCCACACCCCTAGATACTTTGGGTAAAAAACAATCTAATATGAGAAAAAAAAAACCCAAGGTTTAACAATTTCATGAAAATCCACCATTCGACATAATTGATTTATCGTACACTTAAAAAGAAGTTATGGTACAAGTTCGGATCCAGTACGACTCTCGACAATGAACCCATCAATACAATTGATTTGGATTTTTAATGAAATTCAACGAGGACTTACGATACAAATCGAAACTAAACCTCAAATGACCAATGAGCAATACATTGATAATGTCCTAACATAAACCCCTTAAAAATATGATCAACATATTTAGGTAAGGATGAAAATACAGATTTAAACGTAAGCTATATGAAATATAATGTTTTCACTTAATTAGGGAGGATCATATCGATATACAGAGTTATGGAAATGTCTGAAATTTATAGTGAAAATTTAATATATAACACTGTGGCTATTATTCATTTGTCAACAAACTTAACACTTGGAATTTAGACCTTCAAATGATTCTATAGTGACTCTATCCATCTACTGTACTGATACTCTCATAATATAAACAAATTCAACTTATAAATACCAGAAATCGATGAAGCCTATGTGTTTAAGATGTCCTTCCATACCTTGTGCTCCCTCCCTTCCTTCGCTTGCTAATCACAAAGACTTCACCAGTACCTCCCAACCAACGATAGGGGTACTCTTCTTCCCCCTTAGCCCCCCAAGCCGTAAAGGGGCCAAGCACACAAAAACCAGAACACAATAGCTTCCAGGCTTGCCTCTCAAGGAAGAGCTTCCACTCTTTTCACAAGCCTGGAGTCCCAACTCTCACAAGTAAAAACACAGTCAATCTAAAATTCTATAGAAATCAATTCCTTCCACAGGGTCCGATCCCCTTATCTTCTATGTCCCTTTCTTTATAGAATTTCCCCTCACAAACATATGTCCCTCATGCATAATTCGTCAATTTTTAGAAATTCAGTTCAAGGATTATTCATCCACTACAGGTGTCACATTCTCCCCAGGTTGCACAAGTAATTTCTCTTTTATTTTATTTATTTAAAAGCCACCTTTCCTCACAATTCCTCATGTGTTCCTAAATTTCCTCTTAGTTTTCTCTTAGTTTCCCCAAATCCCCTTAATTAAAGGTTGTCTCCTAACTAGATTTTAGTTAGGGTTGGATTAGGAGTCTTATTAGTTAGACTAGGGTTGGTTGACTCAAATTCTATTCTATGCACAACCCATTCTCTCAAGTTGTAATTATTTCTAAAAGGATTTGTTTTTAGTAATTTCATGCACCCTTATGTATTTTATCACTTCCTTAGGTCTTTTCTTACTATTTCTTAACATTTTATTTCCTTCAAATCTTTACTCATGTCACAATTTAATTAGTCCCTTTATTTTAAAATTTATGGTGTGCTTTAAAAATCTATACTCTATTGTTTAATTAATTTTTTTAATCGAACAAGGTCAAATCATTCCAGTGTTTTCTAGGCCACCTATGTTTATTGACTCATGTTTCAATTATGCGACGTGCCCTTCAAGATGCATCTCGTGCTCCAAGAGTGCGACTCGCGTAGAGTTGTTTTTGGAAGTTTGTCCAACCCATTGGAGTCAAAACTCCATTCGGTCAACCTTGTGAGAGACTAATGGGATCTAAGGAATAAGGACCTTGCCTTATTGTGCACCCCTTAGAAATCTACGTGAGTGACTATCCCAATTTTCCCTCATGACACCGTGGACCACCCAAACTAGGTAATCACTAACCTACAATTCTGGCCACAGTGGGAGTGCTAGTAGGCTGTGACAAGGATGCTGCCACACCTCTCCCTCAATATATGGTTTTCTGTGCAAGGCCCCTTTACTCCTTATGTGAGTTAGATTAACAAGCATCGTCAAGTCTGCATCCACTGACAAAAACAATGTCAAAATACATATATATAAATCATACTAAAATCCATCATACATCATATGTGCATAATAATGAAATACTCAAACAATACAATCCACTCCCTAACTCAATCTAGAGTCCAAGGAAGCCCTTTGATTCCACCGGCATCCATAACCTATCATGTGTCTTGCACACTCAAGATGACTTGTCAAAAGCACATGTCAACACATAAATATACATCAATAAAATCAAACAACTATAACACCTCAACATCATCATATATAACCCAAAATCATAATGAAATCACAATGTTCCATACCCGGATCACTTGCAAGCAAGTGTCATAGAATAAATCAATAATAGAATACTCGGTAGAGTAGGGTGTTACAACTTATTTAAGTTTTCTTTATCTCCCATGATTAATTATAATTTAATCTTTACTCTAATTAGTAATTTTTATTCTTTTTTCATACAATTGGTCGAGAGTGGGATGCACTACATTTTTAAATCGTAAATGATCTTGATTAGATGAAAGTATGGATAGATCAATGTAATATACAATGTAATGATAGGTTATCATGGGAAGGGGTGGCTACTTTTATTAAAGAAGCTCATATTAATCAAGATAACAATCTTACTTAAAGGGAAATTGATTTAGCATATGGTTTAAAAGATAAACAAGCAAGCATATTATTCACCCACATCTTGTTTCAATTGTTTTCCATTCTATTAATCTAGGTCATGGTCTGTTTCTTTTATAAATTTTTATTAATTCTAAATATGTTTATTCATTGACAAATATGATATTTTTTTGTATGTGTGGGGCATATTGCAGTTGAAACAACACAAGGATATGTGGTGCAATGGTCGTAAATTTTAGATAAAAAATTTGGATGATAAGAAGAAAACCTCTGATTATGGGATAATTCCAGTCTTTTAGGTCACTAATGTTTCCTCTAGAAGTGACAAGCATCCAATAATATCCTAAAATATATACTATGGGTATTTGAATGATATAATGAAGCGTGACTTTAATTCCTCCAAGTTAGGTCTTTTTGAGGTCAAATGGTACATGTTACAAATGAATAACGTAATCTCTAAAGAACTGTTATTGAGCATGAAAATGGATTTACCATGGTTAATCAAAGGACGTTTGAGCTGGGTACATAAACTTATGCTCTTCCAAGCCAATGTGAGCGGGTATTTTATTAAGAGGTTGTAGGTAAAGCAATTTGGTCATACATTGTTAGATATGATCCAAGATGAAGGCCTGTAAAGTATAATGTACCCGAATAAGATGATATTGAAGAAGAATAAGATTCAAAGGAGCATGAGGTAGATGTACCGTCAGATGAAGAAGTCGAATAAGTTGAGCCAGATGTAGATGACATTGTTCTCGACAATCATGTTGATGATGATATTATTGAAAACAACTTTGATGATGATGATGTTGATATGGCCAATCCTTTCAACATTGATTCTGAACTAGATGATACAGATGTAGAATTGGATGAAGAAGAAGATGAT
>ML830139.1:76399-92127 GCA_009831015.1 Picea engelmannii | reverse complement strand
CGGGGATAGGCATCCAAATAACTCCCCGTTATCTAGTTCTCACATTTTCAAAACAATAGAAGTTGTCAAAATAGGGAACTTTAAATCCTCCAAGTCAAGTGTTCCTAACACCATAAGGCATGGAGATATCCATGAAGGGTTGAAGGACAAGGTCCGGTTGTTCTGTGCATCCCCCCTTGAGGAACCCACTTCTTGGATGGGATCCATCCTGTGACCCATTTCTTAAACTAAAAATTTAAATGTCGCACTTTGACCGAGGTACCTAGTGACTAAATTTTAGGACATCTACCCAGGTGGCAATTGTGGGCTGCAATTGCACCTTGATCGGATTTTGTGTTGCCATTGGGAAATATCGCCATCTCTTTCAGGATATGAACCCCCTACCCCTCATTATAACTAATTGCTTCATCCTTCACATGTCCCTCTTCTGGTGGCTTCAAACCCCACTATTGATTACTATTGGAAGGTCTAGTGCTATTTGAGAGGAAGGATGTTATGCATTTTAAGACATGAGCATTTGTTTTCTTTGTTCCCCTGCATGGACAAAATCCACCTATCTACATATATGCTTCTTTATCAAAACACTTTATGTATGATGCACTTATGATTACATTTGATTTGGATATATATTGTGTAAAGTTCAAAAATTGCAGCAGAGGCTCATGTTCATTTATTTCTTTCATCACCATTCACACACATTCACTCAGCTAGTCAGACATCATAGGGGACCCACAGAACCCCCTTCGTTCCAGACGCTTGCTAAATCTCCCTCCTATTCTAGGGGGAGTTCCTAGTCTCGCCAACTCACCAGCCCCACCTTCTCACACCCCTGTGAGTGCCACTGTCTTGGGATCTGCTTTTCTTGGTTCCACCTTACTTAGGTCCAATTCCCAAGGTCCACTGCCCACTCACTCTCCTTCAGATGGAAGCGGGGGGGCAACTTCCTCTCAAGGGGGAAGTACAAACCCACCTAGTCCCCCTCAAGGGTCAGGTTCACAAAACACTCACACCATGGCTGGAAGTAATCCTCCACCACCACTCCAAATGCCATATTTGGCCTCTCTCAACATACCAGATATAAGAAAACTCACAAATGATCCTATATTGCATGACCCCACATGGCCTGCAATGCCTACCAAACTACCTTTAGATATCCCCAAGTTTGAAGGAAAGGAAGGTGATGACCCTACCAACCATGTCATGACTTTCCACTTATGGTGTTCTTCCAACAACATCATGGATGATTCCATCCGACTACGATTATTTCAATGCATACTCACTGGCCCATCAACCAAGTTGTATGTAGATGAAAAATCAGGGTCCCATGCAACTTTCAAATCCCTAGCCAAAGCATTTTTGACCTTCTTCCAGTTACCAATCCATCATGACAATGGTCTTGAACTACTCTCGGATTTTAAACAAAACTCATCCACACATATCGTTGATCACATTCACGAGTGGCGTCAACGGTTTAGTTTGTGCAAAGAAAAAACCACCAAACAACAATGTCTTTATTGGTTTCTCAGATCACTTGTCTCTCTCTTCGGTAAATATGTGGCTTCCACCTTCCCTCAATCAGAAAAAGAAGCCATTAGTAAGGCTCAAAAATATGACCTCATCTATTCACAATCATGATACTTATATACAATACTCCCTAATCTCCCAAGACCCGTGCCATTTGGACAAAATAAGCCTGGGATGTCTCACTCAGCAAACAGATTGATTGGTACCACCACGCACCACAATCCGCAACCCCAACAACCACCAATGTATGGCACACCTCAATATCCACTGGTATATGGAGGAATCCCTTATTATCCTCCACCCCCTTATCAACAACCATACCCTATTACCCTTCCTCCACCCATCAGTGGGCCACCATCAACACCCACAATACGCCCACCTATCCAAACACGTTTTGGTACTCCCTCTACCTTAGCTTATACTCTAATTATGAGAGAAATCACCATGCCTTCCTATGTACATTACGGATCATTACCACAACATAATCCGTACTTTCCATTTCCTGGCCCTCCATATCCCATGGCTCCACCACCAGGACACCCTCACGCTAGGGTTAATTTTTTTCAACCCTCTCCCATTCAGCAATATCGAAATTTTGAACAACTAAATATGACAAATCCATCCCATCAGTTGAATAATGCCAAAAAGAAATGAAAAAATTAGAACAATAACAACCCAGGTCAAAGTGGAAATCACCCCCAACAGAACCAACCTACTTGGGGCAACCAGAATCAAGGGACTCAGAACCCCCAGGGGGAAACAACAACAAATGCCAAGGGAAAAATAACAATAACCTTTGAACCAACTTCCTCTATTCCCTTTTCAATGAGTTCGGTCATTATACTCATCATTGCCCCCAAATTGCTGATTTTAAATGGATGAAAGACTCAGTGAATGGACCACATCCTCTAGCACCGCCTGCCTCTCAGCAGGCCCCACAACAATACATGTAACAACCATCCCCAGTCGTGCTATAGAACCCCATTCCACACCAAGGAGTGATGAACACCCAACAGGACATGCATCCTACCCCACCACAGTTGGGACAATATCTCAATCCAAGCAATCCTATAGATTGTACTATCCTCCTCACTAGTGAGGAAGAAGTCCTTCTACAAACACGTAGTCGTCAATACCATGCACCCTCTGAGTCTCTTCCCATTCCCCCATAAATAATCCCACCACCAATGGGATCCCCTTTGATGATCACTCACCCTACCAAGGAAACACCTCTTCACATCCCTCGCATCCCATTGCGTAGGAATGTCCACAACCCTCAGGCCAGGGTGGCTCATAACTACAGTTTGGTCGATGACTTGACACAATCATCGACTACCATGTCAGTCTTAGAAGTAATTCAAACTTGTCCCACTCAGTGGAAGTCATTACTTTCTGCCTTGGGGGTATTCGACCCTACGGATACTATTATCGGACTAATCGGTAGGTGCAGACACTAACAAATCTCCCTAGATCCACTTGGATCTAGAACAAAACAAGACAGGACATGACTCTTTCCCTAAGTTATGACCATTGAATTATCTAGTAGGGAGGAACAAGTAACATACCTTTGTATCRCTTCCTAGGGTCTTTGTTGCTCCCRCTTCGCTCCGGTGCTCTTGTGAGGTCAAGACCAAGACAACACAAACCAACCAAAGTGAAGATAGAAAAATATATTCAATCGTCAACTTATGTGTATGATCAAGGAATTACACAATAAAGTAAGAATGAATTTATGGGAAAATTACATGCCACTATATCATATTAATTGAAAGTAGAAGATACAACCTGATCGCCTTGATGTCATAATATTCCTTTCAGTGGCTCTTGGTTCCAACATACACACACTTTCTCGATCCTTGTATGAAGAAGATCCAATTCCTCTTGATATACTTGCTAGAGTCTCCAAGCTCCTGTTCAAGCTAGGTCCTTCACACAATTCTTTCACCAATTCTCCAATGAATCTTGCTTAACCTTTTCCATGAGAATTCCATCAATATATAGGAGAGGATGAGATGGTTACCTAGATAAGAATGATCCCACAATATCAGGGAAACCAGTACAAAGATAACCATTCAAATGCCAACCCATTCTCTAGAAGATTCCCTTCTAGAACCATCGAGACTTCATCTTTTTCCAATCTTGAGAACAAGTTCGCACCCTGGCTATGTAGCACAGTGCGAGAAGTTCGCACCCTAGGATATAAGCAACCTGTGAACTATCTTCAAAAATATGTTTTCTGGGAAGAGATGAATGTCACTTTTCTCAGGAGAAATTTCTTATTAGGAGCCTGAGTACACCATCATAAATACACCATCCAGATGACCAAAAACATGGGTAACAAAATGCCCCCCAAAGTATGAGGCCAGAATCAGTGACAACCGAAATACTTTGTAAACTGTGTGTGTGTGTCAGAAACCAAGAGTGCACCTAACCAGAAACCTGCGAACACCCAAGCATCTGTAGAATATCATACTAGTTCTGAGGTAGTCATTCCCATACTCAGATCATAGACGGATGACATTATAGGCATAGGTCATGGCCACCAATCATACACTGTGGATCCATGCCGTCAAAATCTAGCATAGCCACCAAGAATACACTATGGATCTATGCAATAAAATTCAAACTGAGATGACATAGCCACGAGACATACAAAGTGGATTTATGTGTCACAAATTATACATATCCCATCGAAACCTGGACAAAGAGATGATATCTAGGGTCTTCAATCTCGTCGCCCAAAAGTACGAATCTAACCATGTGATTACATGTGTTGAAGTTGAACATGGTAGAAACCACTTGATTACCGGTCATTGATGAAACCATTAACAAGTGTGAGAGAAATCACCTTTAATGTCAATGACTTCCAAGGTACACTAGTACAATCCATCGAGTGTGAATGAATGAGTTGAGGTCGAGCATCCGACGAAATCTTTCGATCAGGGGTCAATGATGTAAACCCACTGTCAAAAGTGAGGAAACCTGCCATTGAGGCATGCAAGTTCCAAGGTACCAAAGAATTTCTAAGTCTTTCTTCTGGATAATGAGCTGAAGTCGATGAAACAAAACTCATCATAGGAGGGCCTTGATGTATCCCCCATCAATGACATGAAATGAGTAACAAATTTTGAAGGTAAAACATAGTATGATGTAAGTTGGACTGAACATAGGGAAGGCCGACACGGAGAGAATGGACAACTGCAAATGGCCGACTCAATAGACATTTCAGATGAACTTCTCTTGAACATATGAATGACACGACCAATGATTTGGAAGCATTGACTTAGAGACAATGCAGGGTATGAACTTGTAGCAAATCGAATGAGAGACCAATGGATTTCCCAAACTGGATTCAAATAATGAATAGGGGGGTTTTATGTTCAAGAGAAACACTTACTGCCAATTAATATGAATATGAGAACATATCCCTTTCCCAAATTCCCCCCCACCATTTCTGGCGAGTACCTCTTTATTTTTACGCAAGCTTGAGGAGGATAACATATGCTTGTTGATATAGGCTTATCCTTTGGATAAGTCCTTTGGAGTATGTTTAACGAACCCTAGGAAGGAGTGGTCCGGTCCCATGACGGGTCTGTCGATGTTTGTTTAACGAGTCCAAAGATAGAAAACTCGAAGGTTTTTCATGATTATAGAGTCTGGAAAAACACTTAAAAGAGAAATCTTTCAATTTATTTTTCATAAAATAGTCTGATGAGACCGAAAAAGAGATAAATTATCACCCAACAAATGCTTTCTTCAAATACTTTATCGAGCGTGAAAATAGCAAGGTCGCTTGGCTATCTTTTCATGTTTAGAGAGTCTAAAAAGAGCTTAAAGAGGACTCCAAAGGGGTTCATTTTTCTTATAACCTTGTTGAGCCCGAAAAAGTGATAAAAGTGTGCTTGATCATGTTCTCATGTATTTTTTAGCATGAGAACGGACAAAGACCAAGCTCGAGGTTTTTTACAAAAACCATAAAAAAACCCAATCAAAACATGCGATGAAGAAGAAAAAATATCTGCATCCCTATGCATGAACATCGAAGTCGTTATGCCTACAAAAGTTGTACTCAAAAGGGCATTAGGCATTAGGTTTTAATAAATAAACTATTATAAAATCCAATAACAAATGGTAAAAGTAAATATAAAGAGGTAAAAACTCTTTTTACCATATCATTTTAACTTTACCAATATTTGAGCCCAAAAACCCCTCTTTTACCCTTGAAATTCGGCGTTCGATTGTGGGAGTTACGAGCATCCATTCGACGAACCGTCAGCGGAAGTGAGGTAAGCTCCTTGTCCTCTACCTTTTCATGGTTTAATTTTTCATTTTCATTGGCAAAAAACACAGTTTTGAGTTGGTTTTGGGGGTTAAAGTCGTGCTCATCCATTCTCGTAGGCCAGCCACATGGGACCTGCGAGAATGCCTCATTCTCACAGGTGAGCCCAAAGGTGCCTGCGAGAACCTCGCACTGTGCCTAAAGGGAACCTACGAGAACCGCAAAGTGTAAAAAGTTTTTAAAGTTTTTCTCAATGAAAAGATACCAAGTGTTGAATAGAGTTATAAACTTTCTTCTTGTGCTTCTTATGCAGGTATTTGGCCATCACCATGGTTATGGAATGGCATGAAAGGGAGCACGAAGAAGATGATGCCATTGTCATAAATCACCAGGCCACTGTTGCCGCTTTACGAAACTGTGGTCTTTTGAAGTTCTTTCGTATCCCTAGCATGAGGGCCCAAGTCAAGTTATTGGAGTACCTTGTGCATATGTGGGATCTCAACTATTGGCGACAGAAGTCACTCCTGGATTGTAGCAGGAGCAGAGCCCGACGCCCATCATTTTTATGTCACGATTTAATTAAAAGGAGGTTGTCGAATGGAAAGAGACCCAGGAAAGCATCTTTGACTCAGGAACCAGGGTCTGGTATTCAGAAAGAAAGGGAGGTCTTGATCCAACTTCCTTCAGTAGGTAGATTAAAGGGTGGTATATGGAAGACTTATGAGAAGGATGAACAAGAATAACTCAGGTGACAGGCCTTCAGAAGCTTGAGGATGAAAAACTCAAAAACTAGGATCCTCTTGGTCTAGAGTTTCAAGGACATGAGGGGTGACTCGACTGGATCCTCCAATTCCAAGTCGTTCAGCGCTAAGAAAATCATAGGAACCGATTAGAAACATTGCAAATGTTACAGTGATCCAACCTACATCATCCTATAATAGCTACAACTCGACTGGATCCTCCAATTCTAAGTTGTTCTAACATAGTAAACAAAGAGATGGAAAAGAGGCTGACATCCATAAAGTAAGAAGTCTCCAATGCCTTATACATTAACCAGAGCGACCAGTGCTGCATCAAAACTTTACAATCGGGAGCCTTTCTCAACCATCGATGCTTACAAAAATGGAGAAAACACCTACATATACTAAAAAACAACAACAGCAGCAAAAACAAGACACTGCATTAAAAACATTGCGTCTGCATGTCTTCTGACAGTCTGTGCATGCAGACTCTGGCCGACCGTGCACCCAAGACAGACACTATCAGATTTCAGACTTTCCTATTGCAGATGAATCAACCAGCTTTAGTCCTTTGATGGACTTTCTTTTTATGGCGGAGATGATGCCCAGCCACCAGCAACAACCACAATAACTGCTTTCTTGGTACTGGGGATAGCCTCGGTCAACCCTACCTTCTGGGATGTGGAGATCTCCTAATGGTGCCACCTGGATCAGCTGAATGGTCTCTCTTTGGATGGTACTTCGCTGGACTGTTGCGAGGGACCCCTATGGAGGATGTGAAAAAGGGTATGATGGGAGCGATGGCATCAACATGGTGGAGGCGATGGAGAGGAAACAAGAGCAGTGACATAAGCTGAGGAATGCCACGTGGTCTGAAAAGGAAAGAGGAGGAAGGTGTGTGGAGTGTGGGGGTGCAGGTGGACATGGAATAAAAGGAATGATCATACAGGTGGAGGTGACTGGGAGTGAGAGGGACACATGGCAGGAAGCAAGAGGGCAATGAGTTGAGGGGCCATGTGGATGGAGAGAGGAAAGTTGGATAGATGACAGGGGAAGAGGGAGGTGGTAAGTGATTTGGAAGAAGTGGGGGCAGATGCAATGAGGAGGTGCCACATTAATAGGGGGAGGATGGGACAGAAGGTGACAAGTCAGGAAGGACACCCCATACCTTTATTAAAGTCAGGATAGCAAAGGGGGGGCTAGAAACAACCTCATCCATTGATCCGGGAACTCTAATCGTAGCCGTCGGAGAGTTGCGTCCTCGATTCTGAAGCCCCCCCCTCCGCTTAAAGGTAGAAAGGCGGGGGGGCTCTGGAATCTGATGTGCGCCATTGATCTGGGTGCTCTGATCATAGACGTCGAAGAGGTGCACCCATGATTCTAGACACCCCCCCCTCCGCTTAAAGGTAGAAAGGCGGGGGGGCTATGGAATTCGATGTGCGCCATTAATCTAGGCGCGCAGCTCCCTACCGTCTAGATTTTCTTGCCGCTTAACCACATGCGCATTTTGTGTCCCAAAATTAGGGTAAGTGGGTTTTTTCCCCGTTCCTTCACATTATCTCCCCTTACAAGAAATGTTGCTAACATTAGGCTCCATGGGGGATAGAGTTGTCCCTGTGATGCTCTAAGAACTCATTCCGCAGCTTTAGTGCCTTGCTGTTGGGCTATGGAGTCAGGCTGAAAACATCCTGCTGCTGAAAATACAAGCCGAAAAATAAAAGCAACAAAATAAGGATACATGCTCAAAGGAGCTTATTTATATACAATCCTAAACTAATAAAACACTTTACATGGGGCTAGGTGAAAGCATATTTCCACCATAGCCATTCAATAAGCTTCCTGGATAGAAGCTCCTTCCTTCTGTCAATGATCATCAGCAGATGGTGTAACTGTGACAACAGAATGGTTACACTCTTCAACTCCTCCTTACAGGATGGAGTTGAGATGAAATAGGGTGTCTCCAGGGCATAGGGGAAATGCCACTCCATGTACTTGTTGACAGGGTCATAGAATGAGTGGCGAATTTCAGAAAATTGGCGACGGGCAGCCTCGTCTGCTACGCATCTATTCTCATGTGGACGAATGTCTCTGAAAAGCACAGGTGAGTGGACAACTATCGTAGGGTCATTGATCTTGGGCAGTGGCTGCTCGTTGACTGGTTGTGGATAGGAAAAGAAATGTGTGATTAGCTACTCTTCTAGTTCTTCCTCGTCTTCTTCGTGTACTTTCCCATTTTATAAAAAGGGAATGGTCTCCCAATCCTTCCTTTCAGTCCCAAATGTAAATACATCATGGGAAATCTCATGAAGGAAGAAAGAACAATCCTCTTCCACAATGGCTACTTCATCTAATTATGAGACAGCAGGCTCATCGGGGGCAGATGCTAACGCATCTAAGAAATCTCCAATAATATCTTCAAAAGAGCTACTTAGATCATCTTCCTCGAAGACTGGAAAATCCTCTTCATTGCCATCAGATTCCAATTTTGCACGTTGGGTAGTGATAGATTTCACCTACTCTATCAGTTCACTTAGAGCATCTTCTTCCCCCAGTCTTCTATCATTACATCCCTCATCATCCTAGCCTCCATCAGACATAATCATATCTGGGAGGATTTCTTCTTCTTGGCTCTCCCATGGGTCAGATTCATAATGACCATAAATAGGACCCATGGGAATTTTTTTTTCATAATCTCCCTCAGTAGAGTTGCTAAGGGCATCTTCTTCAAAGGATGGGAAATCCTCAACACATTGTTCATCTTCCCACCTGTCAAGTCTGGTAGCGATAGATTTTATCAATTCCATAACTCCGCCTGAAGCAGAAGAATGGGGAGGAGAAAGGACTGACTCTTGATCCAGGTCATCAGGATCATCCTCATAGCCTACATAAGAGACAACTCTATATTGTATACATTTTTTGTAGTATCCCTCACAACAGCTATGAAAAATCAACTCAGAGGGATAAATCTCCTGACAATAGGTAGTGAAGGCTACATGGCATTCACTGAGTGAAGAAATGATAGTAGGGGATAAAGAATGATACCATTTACGAGCATCCCCTGCTAATGAGAACATGAACATTTTCAGTAATACATCCTCATGATGTATCTCCCACTGATGCATGAGTTCATGAAACTCACTGAGGTGCCAAGCAGGGTTGTCCTCTTCACATTTTCCAAATCTGGGCAAATAATCACCCCATTCATTCGGAGAGGGGACAACATTAGGAAAACCAGGAATAGCAGAAAAATTAAAAGGAGCAAACTTGCGAGCAAGGATTTTTTCCATATCGAACCAGTGGAGTCGCCAATCGATCCTTGAATCATGGAGTCACCAGGTGAAATATGCGTAGCTTCAAATGTGTCTGGTCCTTGTTCACCATCAAAGTCCAGATCCTAACGTTGTTGTTACCCCATGAAGCTTCTCAGGCTGAGAAAGAAGCTGTTGAAACCTTCTCGAGAAAGCTCCTTAGGGCCAGCTTTCAGGTGTGCTAACAGTAGCCACAGCTGAAACAGTGATGTGGAAACCTTAGATTCACCACAATGGAGTCACCAGGTGCATAGTAGCAATCTTGAAGGGCTCTGATTTCTGATGCACCTTTAGAATCAGAGGCTTAATGTCATTCTGCCCAGGGAAAATATTCAACTTCGTCCCCGGCAATGGCACAAGAAATGTTGGCGATGGAAGTCACTCCTGGATTGCAGCAGGAGCAGAGCCCGACGCCCATCAATTTTATGTCACGATTTAATTAAAAGGAGGTGGTCAAATGGAAAGAGACCCAGGAAAGAATATTTGACTCAGGAACCAGTGTCTGGTATGTAGAAAGCAAGGGACGTCTTGATCCAACTTTCGTTAGTAGGTAGATTAAAGGGTGGTAGATGAAAGACTTGTGAGAAGGATGAACAAGAATACCTCGGGTGATAGGACTTCGGAAGCTTGAGGATGAAAAACTCAGAAACCAGGATCCTCTTGGTCTAGAGTTTCAAGGAGATGAGGGGTGACTCGACTGGATCCTCCAATTCTAAGTCGTTTAGCACTAAGAAAATCACAGGAACTGATTAGAAACAATGCAACTGTTACAGTGATCCAACCTACATCATCCTATAATAGCTACAACTCGATTGGATCCTCCAATTCTAAGTTGTTCTAACATAGTAAACAAAGAGATGGAAAAGAGGCTGACATCCATAAAGTAAGAAGTCTCCAATGCCTTATACATTAACCAGAGCGACCAATGCCACATCAAAACTTTACAATCGGGAGCCTTTCTCAACCATCGATGCTTACAAAAATGGCGAAAACACCTACATATACTCAAAAACAACAACAGCAGCAAAAACAAGACACTGCATTAAAAACATTGTGTCTGCATGTCTTCTGACAGTCTGTGCATGCAGACTCTGGCCGACCGTGCACCCAAGACAGATGCTATCAGATTTCGGACTTTCCTATTGCAGATGAATCGACCAGCTTTAGTCCTTTGATGGACTTTCCTTTTATGGTGGAGATGATGTCCAGCCACCAGCAACAACCACAATAACTGCTTTCTTGGGACTGGGGATAGCCTCGGTCAACCCTACCTTCTGGGACGTGGAGATCTCCTAATGGTGCCACCTGGATCAGCTGAATGGTCTCTCTTTGGATGCTACTTCGCTGGACTGTTGCGAGGGACCCCTATGGAGGATGTGAAAAAGGGTATGATGGGAGTGATGGCATCAACATGGTGGAGGCGATGGAGAGGAAACAAGAGCAGTGACATAAGCTGAGGAATGCCACGTGGTCTGAAAAGGAAAGAGGAGGAAGGTGTGTGGAGTGCGGGGGTGCAGGTGGACATGGCATAAAAGGAATGATCATACAGGTGGAGGTGACTGGGAGTGAGAGGGACACATGGCAGGAAGCAAGAGGGAGATGAGCTAAGGGGCCATGTGGATGGAGAGAGGAAAGTTGGACAGATGACAGGGGAAGAGGGAGGTGGTAAGTGATTTGGAAGAAATGAGGGCAGATGCAATGAGGAGGTGCCACATTAATAGGGGGAGGATGGGACAGAAGGTGAAAAGTCAGGAAGGACCCCCCATACCTTTATTAAAGTCAGGATAGCAAAGGGGGGGCTAGAAACAACCTCATCCGTTGATCCGGGCACTCTAATCGTAGCCGTCGGAGAGTTGCATCCTCGATTTTGAAGCCCCCCCCCCTCCGCTTAAAGGTAGAAAGGTGGGGGGGGGGCTCCGGAATCCAATGTGCGCCATTGATTCGAGTGCTCTGATCATAGTCGTCAAATAGGTGCACCCTCGATTCTAGACCCCCCCCCCTCCGCTTAAAGGTAGAAAGGCGGGGGGGCTCTGGAATCCAATGTGCGCCATTAATCCAAGCACGCAACTCCCTACCATCTAGATTTTCTTTCCGCTTAACCACATGCGCATTTTGTGTCCCAAAATTAGGGTAAGTGGGTTTTTACCCGTTCCTTCACATTATCCCCCCTTACAAGAAATGTCGCTAACATTAGGCTCCATGGGGGATAGAGTCGTCCCTGTGATTCTCTAAGAACTCATTCCGCAGCTTTAGTGCCTTGCTGTTGGGCTATGGAGTCAGGCTCAAAACATCCTGCTGCTGAAAATACAAGCCAAAAAATAAAAGCAACAAAATAAAGATACATTCTCAAAGGATCTTATTTATATACAATCCTAAACTAATAAAACACTTTACATGGGGCTAGGTGAAATCATATTTCCACCATAGCCATTCAAGAAGCTTCCTGGATAGAAGCTCCTTCCTTCTGTCAATGATCATCGGCAGATGGTGTAACCGTGACAGCAGAATGGTTACACTCTTCAACTCCTCCTTACAGGCTGGAGTTGAGATGAAATAGGGTGGCTCCAAGGCATAGGGGAAATGCCACTCCATGTACTTGCTGACAGGGTCATAGAATGAGTGGCGAATTTCAGAAAATTGGCGACGGGCAGCCTCCTCTGCTACACATCTATTCTCATGTGGACGAATGTCTCTGAAAAGCACAGGTGAGTGGACAACTATCGTAGGGTCATTGATCTCAGGCAGTGGCTTCTCGTTGACTGGCTCTGGATAGGAAAAGAAATGTGTGCTTAGCTGCTCTTCTAGTTCTTCCTCGTCTTCTTCGTGTACTTTCCCATTTTATAAAAAGGGAATGGTCTCCCAATCCTTCCTTTCAGTCCCAAATGTAAATACATCATGGGAAATCTCATGAAGGAAGAAAGAACAATCCTCTTCCACAATGGCTACTTCATTTAATTATGAGACAGCAGGCTCATCGGGGGCATATGCTAATGCATCTAAGAAATCTCCAATAATCTCTTCAAAAGAGCTGCTTAGATCATCTGCCTCGAAGACTGGAAAATCCTCTTCGTTGCCATCAGATTCCAATTTTGCACGTTGGGTAGTGATAGATTTCACCTACTCTATCAGTTCACTTATTGCATCTTCTTCCCCCAGTCTTCTATCATTACATCCCTCATCATCCTAGCCTCCATCAGACATAATCATATATGGGAGGATTTCTTCTTCTTGGCTCTCCCATGGGTCAGATTCATAATGACCATAAATAGGACCCATGGGAAATCTTTTTTCATAATCTCCCTCAGTAGAGTTGCTAAGGGCATCTGCTTCAAAGGATGGGAAATCCTCAACACATTGTTCATCTTCCCACCTGTCAAGTTTGGTAGCGATAGATTTTATCAATTCCATAACTCCGCCTGAAGAAGAAGAATGGGGAGGAGAAAGGAATGACTCTTGATCCAGGTCATCAGGATCATCCTCATAGCCTACATAAGAGACAACTCTATATTGTATACATTTGTTGTAGTATCCCTCACAACAGCTATGAAAAATCAACTCAGAGGGATAAATCTCCTGACAATAGGCAGTGAAGGCTACATGGAATTCACTGAGTGAAGAAATTATAGTAGGGGATAAAGAATGATACCATTTACGAGCATCCCCTGCTAATGAGAACATGAACATTTTCAGTAATACATCCTCGTGATGTATCTCCCACTGATGCATGAGTTCATGAAACTCACTGAGGTGCCGAGCAGGGTTGTCCTCTTCACATTTTCCAAATCTGGGCAAATAATCACCCCATTCATTCGGAGAGGGGACAACATTAGGAAAACCAGGAATAGCAGAAAAATTAAAAGGAGCAAACCTGCGAGCAAGGATTTTTTCCATATCGAACCAGTGGAGTCGCCAATCGATCCTTGAATCATGGAGTCGCCAGGTGAAATATGCGCAGCTTCAAATGTGTCTGGTCCTTGTTCACCATCAAAGGCCAGATCCTAATGTTGTTGTTACCCCATGAAGCTTCTCAGGCTAAGAAAGAAGCTGTTGAAACCTTCTCGAGAAAGCTCCTTAGGGTCATCTTTCAGGTGTGCTAACAATAGCCACAGCTGAAACAGTGATGTGGAAACCTTGGAGTCACCAGAATGGAGTCACCAGGTGCATAGTAGCAATATTGAAGGGCTATGATGTCTGATGAACCTTTAGAATCAGAGGCTTAATGTCGTTCTACCCAGGGAAAATCTTCAACTTCGTCCCCGGCAATGGCACAAGAAATGTTGGCGACGAAAGTCACTCCTGGATTGCAGCAGGAGCAGAGCCCAGTGCCCATCAATTTTATGTCACGATTTAATTAAAAGGAGGTGGTCAAATGGAAAGAGACCCAGGAAAGCATCTTTGATTCAGGAACCAGGGTCTGGTATGTAGAAAGCAAGGGAGGTCTTGATCCAACTTTTGTCAGTAGGTAGATTAAAGGGTGGTATATGGAATACTTGTGAGAAGGATGAACAAGAATACCTCGGGTGACAGGCCTTTGGAAGCTTGAGGATGAAAAACTCAGAAACCAGGATCCTCTTGGTCTAGAGTTTCAAGGAGTTGAGGGGTGACTCGACTGGATCCTCCAATTCTAAGTCGTTTAGCACTAAGAAAATCACAGGAACTTATTAGAAACAATGCAACTGTTACAGTGATCCAACCTAAATCATCCTATAACAGCTACAACTCGACTGGATCCTCCAATTCCTAGATGTTCTAACATAGTAAACAAAGATATGGAAAAGAGGCTGACATCCATAAAGTAAGAAGTCTCCAATGCCTTATACATTAACCAAAGCAACCAGCGCTGCATCAAAACTTTACAATCGGGAGCCGTGCTCAACCATCGATGCTTACAAAAATGGAAAAAATGCCTACATATACTCAAAAACAACAACAACAACAAAAACAAGATGATGCATTAAAAACATTGTGTTTGCATGTCTTCTGACAGTCTGCGCATGCAGACTCTGGCCGATCGTTCACCCAAGACAGACGCTATCAGATTTTGGACTGTCCTGCTGCATATGAATCGACCATCTTTAGTTCTTTGTTGGAATTTCTTTTTATGGAAGAGATGATTCCTAACCACCAGCAACAACCACAATAACTACTTTCTTGGGACTGGGGACAGCCTTGGTCAACCCTACCTTCTGGGATGTGGAGGTCTCCTAATGGTGCCACCTGGATCAGCTGAATGGTCTCTCTTTGGATGCTGCTTCATTGGATTTCTACGAGAGACCCCTATGGTGGATGTGAAAAAGGGTATGATGGGAGTGATGGTGTCAACACGGTGGAGGTGATGGAGAGGAAATAGGAGCGGTGACATAAGTTGAGGAATGCCACGCGGTCTGAAAAGGAAAGAGGAGGAAGGTGTGTGGAGTGCAGGGGTACAGGTGGACATGGAGTAAAAGGAATGATCATATAGGTGGAGGTGACTGGGAGTGAGAGGGACACATGGAAGGAGGTGAGAGGGTGATGATATGAGGAGGGGGCATGTGGATGGAGAGAGGGAAGTTGGATAGATGACAGGGGAAGAGGGAGGCGATACGTTATTTGGAAGAAGTGGGGGCAGACGCAATGAGGAGGCGCCACGTTAGTAGGGGGAGGACGGGACAGAAGGTGACATGTCAGATAGGCCCCCCCATACCTTTATTAAATTCAGGATAGCAAAGGGGGGGGGTGTTACACATTATTTTCATCATCCCTATGATTGTTAATGATGTAAACCTATCTATTGCTTTTAGAGGGGTCACAGTGGCCTGAGTTCCTGAAGAGAGAAGGAAGAAGAACTTTTCCTGAGGAAAAAAGTTGCATTTTCCTATGTAAAAACCTTATAAAAAG
>ML830139.1:40085-50842 GCA_009831015.1 Picea engelmannii | reverse complement strand
GAACTATCTTCAAAAATATGTTTTTTGGGAAGAGATGAATGTCACTTTTCTCAGGAGAAAGTTCTTATTAGGAGCCTGAGTACACCATCATAAATACACCATCTAGATGACAAAAAACATGGGTAATAGATACTCAACTCATCACATTTGATCTCGACAGCGGAGAACCTTTCCTCCCCACTCTCATCACTTTTCAAATCCCCATTAAAATTTGAAACATTATAGTTCATCGGTGCATCATTGATGAAGGTGCGTCCACATGCATCATGTCCAAGTATGTATGGTAGAAACTTGGTTCCCCCGAACTCATACCATCTTCCATTACCTTAAGATCTTATGATGGATGACCATATTCTCCTGAAGGGCTCTTCCAAAATGTCCCTGTAGAACTCAAGGGCAAGACCATTCTCATTGACATTGAAGTTATGGATGCCCCACTCGATTAGAATATCTTGTTTGGTCGTAGCTACGTGTACGCTATGAAGGCAGTTGCCTCTTCCGTATTTCGAACCATGATGTTTCCCCATAACGGGAAGATCATTACCATTGATCAAGTTTCACATTATAATCCTAAGCCTTCTCCCAACATCGATAACATTTTCCCTTTCGTCCACATTAATCCTGAGGCGTACCCACTCATCGAGATGGGGCCCAGAATTTTCAAAGACCCATCCTTGTTAGGAAATTACCATGGTACACTACCACTCATTCATCCTTCCAATCAGGTGTGTGTCATCTCATCCAAAGGAACTAACATTGAGGATACCCTTCCTCCCAGTGAGGCTTCTCTTATATTTGAAGTCACACTAGTCACAGAGCTCCTCCCTCAAGAATCTCCTGCAAACTCTTCGACTCCACTAGTTCATGATTTCACCTCACCCCAAGGCCATATCCCAGTTTGGGAGACAGTTCCCCAAGCCATTACTCAAATCCCTTTCTTTTACCCCCCACCAGGTGTATAGGATTTCAAGGTTGATTCAACGCTTACCCTTCCTAATATGGTACTGGAAATCCCAGTTTGGTATTTACATCCACCTGAGATGGTTCCTCAACCATCCCTCCCTCCCCAAATAGAAGGAATCCCAATGTATATTCCCATACTCACTCCCACCATACCCCCTACACCCCCACCCACTAACCCCCCTACTACAGCTGGGGGCAGGTGAAAGAAGAAGGAGCCCTCAGCTCCACTTCCCCCACACATACAACCTCCTTGTGTGCTATGTGAGAAATATGGACACCCCATCAACAAATTCCCATCTCTCCTTGAGTTACGTAATCTCATCCAACTCCCTCGATCACCACCACCGCTCATCGCTTCCTCCAATATTGTCGCTATCTCACAGAACAAAAGTAACAAAGGACTGTGAACCAAAATCTTATGCACCATCTATTCAGAATATGGCCATTACACACACCAGTGTCCAGCATTACCTCAATTCTGATTGACACTAACAATTGTACGCCAGATCTTTCAGAAAACACCCACCCCAATTCTTGTCACCGACATCCATTATGTCACAACCTCAGTCAACGAACATATGATATGCCCTTGATCTCTCTACGAATCCTTAGATCATTTCACATATCAATGTCCTATGATCATTGAATATAGGCAACGCCAAGTGACCCTAATTCAAACTCCTACACCCCCTAAAGAATTGATGATTAACGCTAACCCATCACTAGAGATTCTTCCTATTATTTCTTCTGAGCTAGAAGTACTCCCTACTCCGCCATGGTTCTTGGATAACTTATACGAGGATTTACCCCCAAATCCCCCCAATTCTCTCATTCATTTCCCCATGGAAATTTTACACCCAACTACCATTTATAACCCTTAGTATCTTGATATTTGGTTTATGTCGAGTGAACCATCACAACCTCATTGCGTCATTCCCCCTGCTTCTTCATCACTAGAAGATAACCACACGATGACATTCACCAATATCACTCTTTTATATCCCTTGTATTCCCGACAATTCCACTATGATGAGGACATACTCGAGGAATTAACCACCCCCGATGATCCATGGGATGCGCTACACCACATAGCGCTCTTCCTTTCATAGGAAACCTTCACACCTCCTAAACAACACCCCATATACGTAGTCAAAACCAAGGATTTGATCCCATTAGGGTATATCAACTGGGTCAACAGCCCTATCCCTGCCCTTGATGCTTTTGAGGAAGGAAATATGGCCAATATTTCCCCTACCATCAAAATCGATATTTCCATAAAAAATGGAGTCATCGAGGAAATCACCATTAGCGTCGCATGCACTCCTAAAGAAATCACCACCTACAAAGCCCTCTTCCAAGAGTACTGAGATATTTTTTCCTAGTCATACATAGAGATGCCTAGCCTTGATCCCTCTATTATCGAACATCGCATAGACACCTAGCCTGATATCACACTGGTTCGCCAAAAACACCGACCGCTACACCCATCCAAAGCAGTGGCCATCAAAGATGAGATTGACAAATTACACATGGCTGGATTCATCTACCCCATTGCCTATACCTCATGGGTCTCCAACCCTATCCCCGTTAACAAAAAACAGGCCACCATCCGTGTATGTACGGACTTTCGCAATATCAATCATGCCTATCCCAAAGACAACTTTCCAACACCTTTCATCGACCAAATTATCGATGACTACGTAGGCCATGAGGATTTATACTTCATGGATGGTTTCTCTGGCTATAACCAAATCCAAATCCATCTAGTTGATCAATACAAGACTGCATTTACCACCCCTTGGGGTATTTTTTCATATTGTGTCATTCCTTTTTGCCTAAAAAATGCTGGCGCAACTTTCCAATGGGCTATGACATACATTTTTCATGATCTAGCTCATATCATCCTCGCATACTTGGACGACCTCACAACACAATCAAAAAAACGTGCTCAACATCTTGATGATTTACAAGTCATCTTCCAAGGGTTTCATCAGTACAAAATCTGCTTAAAACCCCTCAAGTGTGTGTTCTGCGTCACTTTCAGGCACCTCCTCGGCTTCATCGTTTCCCAAAGAGGTATTACTATGGATCGCCTCAAAGTCCAGGCCATCACAGAAATTCTACCCCCCTGGAATTTACGCCAACTCCAGAGCCTACAAGGAAAAGATAACTTTTTACGATGATTTGTCCCAGACTATTCCACTCATGCACACAGTTTCCTTCTCTTACTACGCCATGACATCCAATTCCACTAGGATGAACATTCCCAAAATGATTTCGACGATCTTAAAATATCACTCTCCAACACCCCTTTAATTAGTTCACCAAACTATAATTGCAACTATATCCTCTACATATCAGCCTCAGTCGTCTCAGTAGCAAGAGTTCTTGTTCAAATAGGAGATGATGATTGTGAGCATGTCATTTACTACATTAGTAAAAACCTCTTAGGGCCACCCTTGAAATACAATCACAAAGAGAAACTAGCCCTTGTAGTCATCCTCGCAGTCCAGAAACTGTGCCATTACATTCTGCTTCGCACAACCAAAGTCATGGAAGATTCCAACCCCATGCAATACTTGCTCAGTCATTGACAAATTAACGGTAAATTTTCCCGATGGATCGTTATCCTTTAGGAGTATGATCTCGAATTTGCAACACCCAAGAGCAAGAAATCTCTCATCCTCACTGAACTCGTCACAACTTTCACCTCTGATACTACTATTTCCTCCATCAATACCGAATTCACCGATGAACATCTCTTTTACATCCCCTCGGATGATCCTTGGTACGATGATCTCCTTGTCTACCTCCGAACCCAAAATTTTGGTAACGACCTCTCATGAGATGATCATCGATGTATCCGCCATCAAGCCCCCCGCTATCTCCTCATCGAAGATATCTTATATCGATGAGGGGTTGACACCATACTTCGTCAATGCTTGACTATTGACGAAGCCGACCGAGTCTTGAACGACTACCATAACAACGTTTGTAGGGGCCACCTTTCGAGGATGTCCACCTCTCATAAAATCATCCGCGCAGGTTACTTTTGGCCTACATTATTTCATGATTTCATTCATGCCGTGAGGTGATGTGATAAATGCTAGCTTTATGCCAACACAGCACGAGCACCACCTGCTCTTCTACACCCAGGAATTACTACAGGACCCTTTTGTGAATGGGGCATCGACTTCATGACGTGCAACCCTCCATACAATAATGGACACAAATACATTGTCATCACAGTTGATTACTTCACAAAGTGGGTTGAAGCCATGCCTACCTTCAATAACACCACTGACAATGTAGCACGTTTTTTCTTTAACCACGTCATATCCCACTTTGGAGTACCACTCCAACTAGTCTCTGATCACGAGAAACATTTCAAGAATGAGATTTTCGTCGAACTCTCATCCCAATTAGGATTCTCCCACGAGTTCGCCTCACCATACTACCCTCAGTCCAATGGGCAGGTTGAAGCAGTTAACAAAGTCCTCTAGACCATGTTGCAGTGCACGGTTAACAAACATAAGACCAATTGGCATCATATGTTATTTTCCACGCTATGGGCTTACTGTACGGCCGTGAAAAATGCCATTGGTTTCACACCATTTCATCTAGTCCACGAGGTCAAGGCCACTCTTCCTATCGAATGTGAAATTCCCACCTTACGCACCACGATTGAGCTATTACCTGACACTGCTCCAATGGAGTAGCATTTGTTGAACTTAGAGTCCCTGGATGAAGATCATCGATCTTCATTATAGAACAATGAGGCAGCCAAAAAATGGTCAAAAGCCACCTTTGATCATCATGTCAACCTTCACTTATTCCACGAAGGCGACCTCGTCCTTGCTTACGATATCACTCACGATACCCTCAACCATGGAAAATTTGAGTCACTATGGCATGGCCCTTACATTATCCAACATTTCTTCACTAAAGGTGCATACATCCTAGCTTCCCCCAAGGGCCTCTCTCTCAAAGAACCCATCAGTGGGTTGTATTTAAAGAAATTTTATGCCTGAGCATATCCTTTCTACACTAGGTTATTTCTTTTCTAGTGTTTTTAATCTTTTTTCCATACCTCACGTCTAAACTATCATTTGTGTTATTGACATATACCTCCTCCAATGGATTACCACATCGGTTACACTGATGGTGCCATCCGTTGAACACATAATCTCGCTTCGGCTGCTTGGGCCCTTTATTCCCCCTCACATGAACTACTCCACTCTAGAGGCATATGTTTGGGCTCCGCAACCAAAAACCAAGCCGAGTACACTACCTTCATTTGTCTCCTCGCCAATGCCAGCCATCATCGTATTTGTCACCTTAGCGTCTTACTTGACTCCCAACTGGTCATCCTCTAGCTCAAGAATGTGTACCGTGTCCGTGATCCTTGCCTCTTTCGCAAATACCTGCAAGTTAGACTTTTATCTCGACATTTTGATTTCATTACATTTACACATATTCCAAGACAGTTTAATCAAATCACAGATAACATGGCTAACATTGTACTAGATTGGCATATATCACATCAAGACACCTCTACACACACATAAACCATCAGAAGTTTGTCACAACATATAGATTAGACATCATACACGACAGTAAAAAATCATCACACATATGAAAATCACAAAGACCCAAAAATGTATATATATATATATATATATATATCGGTCAACTATGCCATCAAAATGTTTACAAAAAAATAGAGTACATCCTTTACAAAATCCATAGGCCAGTGAACCACCTCGATACAAACCTGGTATCACCACACCCAATGGGCTCACCAACCTATATAATATACAAAAATACATATAGAAACACTCATGGTGCCTCTAGAGCACCACCACTTGGCCCTCCCTCAAGAGGTGGTGCTCCACCCACTATCGGTCCCTCTAGACCTAGAGGTAGTCGTCCAGTCATCGCAGCACCCGCTACTGCTGCTCTCCGAACCACTGTCCGCCACATTAAGACAGTCCCCAGGACATTTTTCATCCTTATCCCTCAAGGAGCCTTTTTTTCCATACCCTGTCTAGGTACACATGGTCATGTTCAAAGTTATCAAATAAATGATTATATGTTCAATTATCTTCAGATATTGTTCACGTTGGGTATTTGGTTGTCATGTGTACAGGCACTTGGTCATCACACACCAATGCGATGCCTTCAGGTATATAATCAACACTGGCATGTAATCATTCCCTCTGAATCTCAATTGCATCTCCAGTCACACCCTCTCAAATTTTCCTTTAGGGTCCCTATATCCGGCTCTGCAGTACTGTCACCTCCACTGCATTTTGGGTACTATCACCCAGTAGCACTCTCTCCCACATGAGTTGTCCCATTCATATCCCCCTTTGGCACTTTGACACTCATTCTATTTTCAACCTTTAGGGATGGGAGTCCCGATAGTCTTACATCATGTCGCGAATCAGCCATATACTCCTTCTCCTCATTTTGCTAGCCTACCCAATGGATTCCCAGAGCACTTCCTCATGGTTTTATTTTAACTGCACTCCCGCAGCACCATTTACCATCCATTTCATCCACCGTCGGTTTTCCCATCTTCAGAATTCCCTCCATACATTGCCCTACTATAGAAACCCGCCTATGGGGCCCCAACCCTCCACTTGTTTTTTACACCAACTTGTTCCATCCTCAAGCTAAGCCATCTTACACTGGGGCACCCATTTTTTTATCTGCATTATTATCCCCACTGATATTTTAATTCTTTTTGTAATTAAGTCGTTGTTTCTAGCATTTTACATAGCTTTTTGTTGTCACCTTGGCGACCTTCTTGGAAAATGAAACCCATGTCGCCCTTGGTTGGGGCATTCCTTATCACCTACTCCTGTTGACATCGTCCATAAACCATGATTATCCCACAGGCCATCTACCTCTACTCTCTGAGTTTTTTCACTTTGTCCCACCTCTAGCACAACTTATCCCACGTCTCGTTGTCCCCCTGACACTCGACCTCATTGAATGGTTGCGGCCACTTATACTTTGAATATATCCCCAACCAAGCAGAGTCTTGAGTCTCCACACATCTTAACTTCGTCCATGTACCTCCTCAGTTCCTGACCTCACCTAGTGGATTTCATGAAACCCTTTGCTTCTTGGAGTCATGTCTCCCTTTTTGTCGACATCAACATAGTTTCCAGAAGGGTGACAGTATCTTGACTCTCATTACCTTTACAATGCAGAGTCTTGGACAACACAGAGAGAACCATCATTTCTCTCTGCTATCATTGACCCCCATAACATTCAAATTCAACACTTTCTCATGTTACGGTGGGTCTTACTTTGTGACTATTGCAATTATTTCTATATTTTCTGAAGACCTATGAACTTTGTTGGGATATCAATGCCCACAGAATCCATGATGCTTCTTATAGGTATCATTGCCTACTGTTCAGTGTATGTTCCTCATCAAAATTGTCCTCTGCCTTTATCAAAACTGCCCCTGAGGGCGCTGCAATTGTCTACACCAACACACAGTTTCAGTTACTGTACAACACCCTTTTTTGGAGTTACATGACACGAGAATGGGGCATGCCCACCTCGTTTGTACACAATTTATTTTTGCAAAAATTTGGGTCCTACAGGTTCCCTTCTCCCTCCAATGGGTCACTCTTGATACTCTCACTATCGCTCTTTCTTACAACAGTACTCTCAGTAGAAGAAACATTGATGAATTTCGATTATCCATATTCTCCTAACCTCATCCATCAAGGGGCATCTGTTATCACTGAAATTTCATCCACAAATGGTTACAGGAATCCATCATCTTCAAATAGATATGAGTTCACCCATGGACCAAAATTACCAAAAAAGCATTTCCAAAAGGTCCAAAACTATACAACCAGTTATAAAATTAAGATGCATTATGACTACACAGGGTGCGCATGCACATGCGCCATCAAGAAACATAGGAAAAGCGCACATGCGCACGATGTGTGACTGTAGATGATAAAAGTCACGCACACCTGCGAACGACACATTTATGATGTTGGTCAACCACCCACCCACTTCTAGTTCATATTCCAAGTTGATTTGACATCCAAATCTCGGCTGGATCCAGTTGGGTGGCTGGTCAAAGAATTAAAGGTGCCCTAAACAACCCCTTTTCACACTAAAAGTTGGTTGCACAATACCTCAAAGTGGTGCTATAAAACAAATCCATGGATGCACTACATTTTCAAGGAATTCATTTGTAAAATTATGTTGCTACTATTCTCTTGGGGAATCCTCTTTTCTCATCAAGAGCATACTAGCACCATTCCATTTGGGCAATCCACATCACCTTTTGAGTGGGTTAGCTTGGGATTCTTTCACCATTTCTTTCAAGTTTTCAAGTTGTAAGAAGAGCTCAATCTTGGGGGTCCAAGAGCCCTCCCATGGAGGAAGAAGGGACCCAAAGTCCCCTTTCTTTTCAATGTTTTCTTTTCACTAATACAATCCTTTCCATTGGCAACATGAGTCTTGTTTGTTTCTTGTCCTTATGTCCTTATGCACAATAGTTTAGTTGTTCTTTCCTTTCCTAGTTTGATTCTTATCTTAGTCTTTTATGTTTATTTTTCTAATCCTTTCCTTTATAGTTGTCTTTCTTAGCTAACCCAACTAAGCTTGTAAGCACCTCTATTTTTCTCATTTGGGTGACAAAAGAAGTGCAAAACTAACATCCTCTCTATGAAATGCACCTATCCACAGTTGATCACATGAACCTGGAAATTTGAAGGAGAAAGAATATTCCAACTGAAATATCTTTGCACGTATGTCATCTGAGTCTCTCCTACAACACCATGCAGTAGCATGGGGAAATGGGGAAATACACCCCCCTCCTAGACAACCCAGTGATGAAATAGACATCCTTTTCTATGGGATGATACCACATATTGGGACCAACCCTAAACCCTTGTATCTCATGTACCCTCCTGATAAAACTTCAGTAGGATAATATCCATCAAAATTTCATGTGTATGATGTGAAAGAGGGAAAGGGTACAACTCCCTATCCCTCTCCCTAGCCTCCCACTCATGCACAAATGCATATGTCTCAACCTGTCATTGCCTCGCCTCCTCCTCCTCTCATCATCATCATCTCTGATTCACATACAAATATTGTTAGGCACATATATAAAGATAAAATAAATTGAAATTATAAAACAAATACATATATAAATGATGTGTATTTAAAAATATCCATTTTTTTTTTGCAAAAAAATATTTAAAATCAATCAATGTGGCGCCAACAGATCATATGCCCCATGGTCAATGCACTATATAAAAAAATTAGCACTGCTGAGTGGTGTTTTCCATAGGACGATATGCACCAAATCAGTTCTTTTAACCATGTAGGTTTAGTGCTTTTAACATCACCGATTTATCTCGTTAACAAAGACTCACCGTAATGCTAAAATTTATAGCACAAAAATCCATAGTGCCCTTTTTTAAACCGAAATCACCAATGCACCATGTGTATCAAAGAACCGACATGTTGTCTACCAATGACATTGTCTTTACAACACTGGTTCATTTTTTGATGGGGACCGCTAAGATAAACTTCATTATCATAGTTGAACCGGTGTGACAGGTTACTATTAATGCACTGGTACCATCATGATAGTGGAGCATCGATGCTTCGTACCTTGGTGCATTGTAAAGGATATAGAACTAGGAATGAGGCATCTAATGAGACACCTCACTATGAAAATTTGAGCAATATATGTCCCGGTGTGTTTCTATATACAGTACCAGTGCATTGGATTACAATGGTTGCACCACTACATTAAATTTTATAAATTGTTATGTTAGCGGTGTCGTCAGTTAAGTGAAGTGTACTAGTTCATAATGTTAAATGGTATCAGTGCTACTTGTTATTGCATAATTTGTAGTTTGGTCATAGAAAAAACCAAACAACAAATGTGTGACACAACTGGGGACACCTATGCTTGTGACCTCAATAGATATCCCCCTTGTTATAGTTATGGATAAGTCCAACACAAGGGAGGATTCTCAGGTAACCTTAAGGGGATGATGGGAATAAGTACGAGAGTGGAAAATGGCCCCTATTTCAGTCACTTGAACAAGGTGGCTAAGGATTCTTGAAAAGAGAAGCTTGGGATAGAAATGATGATGGCTTGAAGAATACCTACAAAATCACACATTAAGACACAAAACCCAAAGCCAAATATTGCCAAATAATCCACTAATCACTAAGCACTTAGCAAGCTATGCTTGTTGTCCTAAAAACACAACAGAAAGTAATTTTATAACAACAATGATGAAGCTCTACAAGTGACACTTAAGAGAATATCTATAAATAATCAAGCACCCCAACAATGTGAACAAAGATGATGGCCTGGAGGTAAGTATCTTTTCGCACCCATTAATCAACCAACTAAGGGACCCTCATATATCAAATAAGGTATGACACCTACCTTTTTCTTTTCTTTTCCTTGCATGTTTTTGTTTTCTTTTTGAATTAGTTCATAGGTTTAAAGGTCTAGCCAACCTAGTTTTATCACTACTATATCCTAATCTTATAAACCCTAAGCATAAGAATCCTCCTACTACATATATTAACAATATTATGTATCATAATTATATTAAAACCTTGTTACTATATGTATTAACACTTAGTTTTTAACATTATAACCCTATATATATATATATATATATATACATACTTATATTTATTTATGATATATAAATCCTAATCTTATAAACCCTAAAAGACTAAAAATCCCCTACTACATATATATATATATATATATA
>ML830139.1:28337-39636 GCA_009831015.1 Picea engelmannii | reverse complement strand
TGTGTGAAAATACCATCAGAAGTTGAAATAAATGATATAGAATGAAATCCAACAACTAGTAGATAACGATTAACCCTTTAAGTGTTTGTTTTGATGGTTAGACTAATTGTTACACACATGTTATCAACAATAAGTAAATTGTAGCAAAAACAATATTTAACCACAAAAATAAGCAAATGAATGGCTTAATTTGATGTTCTTGACGAGTACTTTTATGTTCAATAGCTAAAAAATTATTTCCATGATTAAGTTGTGAGAAATGTAAGAGATAACAACAAAAGTAGAAGCCCTAATGGTTGTAGCTAAAAATTTATAATAGCATCAAGCTAAACTCAAATTTTATCAACCATTTAATTGCCAATCACTTGCTTTTATCGTGAAGTAAGAGAGTAAGAGAGAGAGAGATTGCTATGAAACTTTGTCACTTTGTTGTATCAATGAAGACTAGTTCCTTTAATGGGTTATGGAGTCACTTTCTTGAAAGAGAGTTTAAACATGTAGAATAGTAGAGAGGAATTAGGGATAAACCCTTATAGCATCCAAACATCTCCTTCTAAATCGATTAGGTCACCAATCAAGAAAAAACTAGGGTTTAGGGTTTCTAGGGGTGTAAACCGTCTTACTCCCTAGAACTCAAATCCTAACCAAAATTTACTTCAAGGGTGTAGACACTCCTATTTTTTGAAGTAAACCTTGAGTCCTCTGAGCTAGGTGAAGACATATTGTGATCTATGGAGGTTATAAACACTCTTACTCCTCCTAGGTTTTTTCCAACAAATTATTGAATTTACCAAGCAAATCACCATATAATTACAGAAATTTCACTTACTAGACCGAGAAATGGATGAATACAACCTTGTTCAATAAATACGTATCCCACACCATTTCACCAGAATCTCCCAAGAAGATGGAACACTAGTATAACTCCTCCAAGATAAAATTGCACAAGAAAAAGAGACATAGCGAAATTCTCCAGGAGGGTTGAAATTGCAGTCCAAAGAGTATTTTTATCAGTGATGAGTTATTCTAAAATGAAAATGATTTTCCTCTATTTATAGAGGAAAATCCAAATCATGTTTTTCCACATTTACAATTAAATCCATGATTTTAGGTAAAACCAAAGTCATAATGCTTAACTAACTAAACAATTTGTTCTTTTTTCCCACATAGGTTACTAAATAGTAAAATAAAGGCATGAAAGACCATAAAACTCTTATCCAAGGTGGAACATGTGAAAGAAAGCCTCCAAAGGATAGGACATCATGGTGTAAAGGTGCCACATCATCCCCAAATCAAACAAAAGTCTGGGGTCACAAGCCCACAACATTACCAAGTGCACAAAATACACCCAACGACCTCCTAAATGTGTGATGCCATGTTGCAAGAGAGGGACATTTGGGCATAGGAAGGTGACATCATCCCTTCGTAATTAATTTGGGCCACATTCATGTGCTAAGGAAAACATCCAAGTTTCGACGCTAATCATCCTAGGCCTCCAATGTGTGGGGCACAACATCCATTCAATGTGCTTTCATGCCCCTATGAAGGTCCAAGTGGCTTAGTCCCTTCATGAATGAATTTCAATGGGAAACATCTTGCAAAGACAAGAAAATACACCCTCAAAGGGTCCACAAGTCATATGAATCATGCCAAGTAATCCATATTTAATAAAAAACCACCTGAAAAATTTCATTAAGTCACCCTTTTAAAACTAAACAAATGCTCAAAGACCTTATAAACTTTGTCAAAATTAGGTATGGGAAGAGTTTCATGGTGCCCTAGACCCTCTCTACACCATGTAGTGAGTATGAGGTGGATTGGAGGAAGTACTATTGGGCATGGGGTTCCTTATATATCAATGGCTCATATTGTCTCATTTATGGGTGCCTTTGTGGAGGGTGTGTTGCATCCCTTCTCTTGCAATGGAACATTTTACCAAATCCTTTATTGGCATTTCAAATCCTTTATTGGCATTTCGTTTTATTTTTTTATGATCTAAACATTGAGTACTATGTTCAATGGAAATAAAAGGAGCACTGCAATGCCACTTGAAGTTAGAATACATTGAGTGCTATGTGCACTAGAAATTAAATAACATCACAATGCATTCCCCTATCAAGTAGGACACTTTTTATTTATTGTCTTTTAAAAGTTCTTTATTTTTATAGAGAAGCAATTCATGGCTCTCAAGACTTTTAGGGTGATCATATAGAAGGATGAATTATGGCCTTTGATTTTTATAGTTCTAGTTGCAAAACGTCTAGGCCTTTAGCCCCTTCTTCCCATGAAATGAGGTACAAGCCCTTCTTGGGGTCAATGAACCCAAAAACCCAAAATATTAGGAAACTAAAGGGAATAAGTGTGGAAAGTGGCAAGTATGAATGGGAATGGTACGATGACCCTTCAAGGAGACCCCCCAGTAAAAACCCTTTTCCCAAGGGTGACCAACTTACTAGGATACCATGCCAACCACCAAGGTGAAATTAGGAAAAAGATATAATTTCCAAGCAAACATTCCATAGTCAAGAAAGGACTCTTTAAAACATGCTCAAATGATTCAAATATTAAAGTTAAGGATAATTTTAAGGATGGAAAATTATATTAAAATGTAGAAGCATGTGATAATCTTACTAGTCCTTAATATGCAAAATGTAAAATGTTTGGCGACATTTTTGTAAAAATATTCAAATTTCTAAGGATTTGATATAGTTTCTATAACTTTTTGGCGTTTCTAAGGTAAAATAATTTTATTCTATGGAATTTGGGTGAAATATTTATAGAAAAATGGAAATTGGCAAATTAGTTTTTGGGAAAAACCATGGAAAATTATCCCATTGGCAAAATTTATCCCCTAAAATCATCTATGATTAAAGTGACACTTACCATGAGACTCGACTTGTTACCTTATGAAGGAAGACCTATTTTCTTTTGTGGACCATGATGGTGTTGTGGATGTTGTTATGTTGTTGACGATGAGTGGTGATGCGTGGTGGAGAGAAGGGGCTCTATCTGCTCAATGTGGGATTTGTTGGTCAATATGGCTCTTGGCACTCCATTTCTACTGTAGATTTTAACCTTGTACAATATTTTACTGCAAACATGTTTTCAATAAAATAACATAAAAGATACAATGGAAAATACACACATTACATGGAGATTTTTCCCTTGAAAACCCAAACCGGGAAAACCAACATAATCTATATTCATTCACTTCATCCATTGTTTACAATACAATATACATATAGGATCCAATGGCATCCAAAACCCTAATACAATGACCTGGATTAGTCAACAACCCTAATTCCTTAACCGAAAATAGAAAACCATCGGCAAAAAAACATGTACTGAAAAACCTCCTATAACTGGACACAAAAACCGAGGACCGCCCAAAAATGGACATGAAAACTGAGAAAAAAAATTAGGGTTGCTTCCCCCGAACCCTTGTGCTCTCAGCACAATGTAGACACTAATACTAGTCATGCAAATAATATAACACGTGTCCAACATATACTACTTGCGAGCCTAAAGACATTCTCTCCTTAGTTACCCCTAGGCTATGAGGGTAACATCAAGCTCCTACTGGGGAGATGTGTTTGTCTTAGATTACATGAGAACCTTAGCATGTCCTGGTATGACCTATGCCTACACACACATAAACAAACATTAGAGTATCGGAGGGTGGAAAACTCACCCTTTTGTTCATGTAAGAAAAACTTCAAAATTTCAAAATTGATAACTATAAGATTTCTTAAAACGAATTTTTTTGTATTTTTTCAAAAACTCATAACTAACATGTATTCATTAATACTCAATTCAATCAAATTCATCACAACAACTATTCATAAATTCAATGAAATAAATATGTAAAGAAAATCATATAAAATGAAAGAGAATGCAACTACCATGTGATGATATGAACACACAAATGCAATGCAAAAAAGAAAATGACCTACCTACTTACCTCGGGCGCGAGGCCCATGGAAATCAAGTCTCTTTTATGTAGAGTCATAGAATAAACCCATCAACTGGTAATGGAATATTCCTCCCATCCATGGTAGATAAATAATAATTATCCCTTTGAGACTTCTTCATGACAATGCAAGGGCCAAGATTTATAATCTCACTTTTCTTATTGTACTTTGGCTTTCCCTTTATTTTATCCCACATGAGTGCAAGGTTTCCTTATAAAATTCAAGATACGGTAGATATTCAATGTAAGGTTGTATGGGAGGATCTACTTTTACGATACATTTGATAGCTTGTTCTCACTCTTGATCCTTCTTGAGTATCTTGATGGATCCCAAGTCCTTTCCCTGGTATTTCACAAGATTATCCTTATACTTATCTATATTCTACAATAGTGTATCAATACAGTCTTCTCCTGCAAATGGTAAACTCCAAGGATCATAGTCAATGACCTGAGGTGTCACGTCATATTCACAATCACCCCAATAGTTGGGGCTATTCATATCAATTACATGATTCTTGGAAACCGGTTGACTATACAGAATCTCAATTGTCCCATCCTCCACATGGATATGTGCATGAGTCAGGTCCATACTAAGAAAACCACCAAGTGTAGCAGACCAAATTCTTGAAAAGAGCACGCCCCAAGAATCTAGTACATAAATCACACCCACATTTATATCGATTGTGTTGTGGGGGATAATTTGTAACTAAACCTTCAGATCCTCTATGAGACCGTAAACTTTCAATTTCTTTGAATCGATGCCACAAATGTTTCCATAAGGATGGGTCATTTGCTGACCAAGTTGTTTCATGACATTCAATGGCATCACATTTTCCAAATCCTCGGAATCCAACATACAATTGTTTATATGAAAACGATGTATTCCCAAAGAAAGATAAAAAGTGGAATTGTTTTCTCTTTGGTTCCCATGATATATTTAAAATCACTAGAGGGTCCCCTACTTCATCTTGTATCTTTACAGCCTTCAAAACTTATTTCCTTACAAAAGGAATTTTTCACATCTCGATTACTGGCACCGCCATGTTCACCTTCCCAATCATATTGGGCACATCAATGTTGAGGTGGATATCCTCACTAACCGGTGAAAGATGTGGAGGTGAATCATGAACAAGCACATGAGGAGGTGGTGACACCATCTTTTCTTCTAGAGGAGGTGATGTTGGTGCTTTATTTCTCCTAGAATATGTCAAAATATCATTTTTCCTCAACCTCTCCTTTGAAGCTTCATCCATTTGGTTGATTATTTCCAACTGAGCTTGTCTAGCTTCTCGCTTCCTAACTTCTTCAAGTTGTTCTTTAGTGATGTCAATATATTTATCATCCTCAACAATGTAAGTTGTATCAATGAATTTTAACCAGTCTATAGAGCCTGGGTATTCTTCTTCTCTCTGTCTCAGACATTCTTGTTCCCATTGTGGTTCTTCACAAGGCACACACCATGGTGATTCTTCCATATTAACCATCCTAATGGGATTCAAGGTGTCAGGTGTCTTCACTTCTTTTTGTGGCTTCGATTTCCAACCTGCATTTTCCCTCTATTGTCTGATAAATTGGGGCCTTAGAGAAGAATGTTTTCTCTCTAAATTTTTCACCCTGTTCATGATCGGATTTTATCTCTGGACAAATTGGGCATTCAGTTGATCAAACTTTTGAGCCAAAAGTGTGACTAGATCATGTACATTGTTGGTTGATGTCTTCATCTTAGGTTCTTATCTAGAATGGGGAAACTAAAAAAGGTTCAATATTAGAAATGATAACATGTTCTTCAATTTGCATGGTGTTTTCTTTATCTTTTTCTAAATTTTCATGCATCTTTTCCTTCAGGATGAAGCAAAACTGTCCTTCAAAAGCATTCAAATAAATAAGGAGACTGACTACTTCCGGTGGGCACAAGTCCTCTAGGATATGGATGAAAAGGTTGTCAAATATAACATCAAATTCCTTCATTTTTTCATTCTCTTTCTTCTTAATTTGGTTGAATTGCATCAACCAAATTCTTCTTCGTTGTCCATCTCTTTTTGAGCAAATTTGTGAAAACCTAATATGACTGCAAGTGGTTGTCAGGTAATATTTTGAGCCACTTCTTAGTGTCTTCATCGAGAGATGAATAAAGTAACTTTATTGCGACATATTCATGTTTGATAGAATTATATTCCATAGCCACACCAATAGAATCAATATGTTCTTCATCTATAATAACAATGTTTCCAGTGAATCTAGGTAACCACTTGTGAGATTCTTTAGTCATGTTATTGGGATTTCCAAGGATGTTGGTCATATCCAATGGCTTGTAAAGGCCTTTATCCCAAGGATGAGCCATTGGAGAGAAAAGAAGGCTTCCTTGAAATAATGTTTTGACACTGGTGAACTATGAGGAGGCCTTCATCGATAAACTTTGGAAGGCTTAAGCCTTCCATTGGGGATTCTCTTTTGGAAGGATGAGTTCTTAGGTTGTGGAGTCTTCAGATGAAATTTATGAAAATATCATCAAAAGTGAAAAGGGAAATTCCCTCAATTGGATTCATCAGGTAAGATATCGGTACAATCCTTGGGGAAAACTTGCAAAATTTTGTTATGATATTAGAAAGGATTCAAAATCCTCCCCGACAACGGTGCCAAAAATGTTATCGCACAATTTGTAGTTATGGAAAATCCCAAACCAAACAAAAAATGTGTGACATAATTGGGAACATATATCACTGTCACCTGAATAGATATTGCCCTTGTTTTAGTGATGGACAAGTCCAACACAAGAGAGGCTTCTTGGGTGACCTTAAGGGGATGAAGGGAACAAGCGCGAACTGGAAAAAGGACCCTATTTCATGTTGGTTATGTGTTATATTATTTTCATGAGTAGTAGTGTTTGCATTTCACTGGACGCGCAAGGGGGTGAAGCCCCTGTGTGGGGATTCAGGGGTAGCACCCCCGAGAAAAAAAATTCTTCCTCGGGAAACGTGTCACATATTTAGGTGGTTTTTCGTCACATGGTTTCTTTGTCGATGGTTTTCTATTTTGGGTTAAGGAATTAGGGTTGTTGACTAATCCAAGTCATTGGTTTAGAGTTTTAGATGCTGATGGATCCTATATGTATATTGTATTGTAAACAATGTATCACTATGAATGACTATAGAATATGTTGGTTTTCCCGGTTTGGCTTTCTAGGGGAAAAATCTTTGTGTAATGTTTGTATTTTCAATTGTATCTTTTCTACTCCTTTACTGAAAATATGTTTGCAGTAAATATTGTACAAGGTTAAAATATACATTTGGTATCAGAGCGAGGTTGGCTTCAAGGGGATGCCTTTGTGGTCAAGGGTTTGGCTCGGGACTGTGATAATCCTTGTTACAGTGGGAGATCTTTGGTATTGAGTTTTTAGGTGAAAAGAAATAGCAAGCAATTCGAAAATGGAGATCGAGAAGTTTAATGTGAAAATTTTTTAGTTGTGGAAGCTCAATATGGAAGATCTATTGGTGGAAAAATATCAATGGATCATGGTAGATCCGGGTACTGCACCTACAGGAACTTCAACAGATGACTGGAAAAAGTTGGATCAGAAGGAAAAGAGCAAAATCTGACTGTGCCTCTCTGATACAATATTACTTAATCTATCAAAGGAAGATACAACCAAGTATTTATGGGAAAAGTTGGGGAAGTTGTATCAGTCTAAGTCCCTAGTAAATAAACTATTCCTAAGAAAGAAGCTATATAACCTGAGGATGAGAGATGGAGACTTGGTGGCAGAGCATTTGAACACCTTCAATATTGTGGTAAGTCAGTTAGTATCTGTTGAGATTAAAATTTTAGATGAATATAAATGTATTAGTTTATTGTGTTCTTTACCATACTCCTAGGATAGTTTGGTTGTCTCCATAGGTAGTAATACAACTGCCTTGAAGTTTGATGAAGTGGTATCATCCTTGTTGTCGAAGGAGATGAGATGGAAGAATATGGAAGGACAAAGAAAAGATGCATTATTTGCAAGAGGACGTTCCCAGGAAAGAAATAGATCTAAGTTCTCAAGTGGGAGATCTAAGTCTAAGGGTAGATCTAAATCTCTCGCAAAGTTTGTAAAGGTATGTTGGATATGTGGAAAAGAAGGGCACTATAAGAAGCAATGTAGATCCAAAGTTGAGAAAAAGAAGGGATATGAAGAATCTCCTTCTATAGAAGAAAATAACTCCAAGGAAGAAGGAGGGGATGTGTACTTGGCTTCTTCAAGAACACATGCAGATCATGAGGCATGGTTGGTTTAATCTAGTGCATCCTTTCATATGAATCCCCACAGGGAGTGGTTATGCGAATATGAAATGTATGATGGAGGTAATGTTTTCTTATGTGATGATTCGACAACCAAAATCATATGACAAGGAAAAGTCAAGTTGAGGCTCATATATGGAAGGATTAGAACACTTCCTAGCATTCTACACATCCTAGTTTTGGCTAGAAATTTGATTTCTGTAAGCAAAATGGACGATGCAGGGGTAAAAACAATATTTGAAAAGGAAACCTATAGGATGGTTCGAGGAGAAATGGAATTGTTGAAGGGAGTTCAGTTTGGAAATTTGTATAAGCTTCAAGGAAGCACTATTAGTGATGGGTGTAATAGTTCCATTGTTCCTGATATTGGAGTTGAAGAAGAAAGAAATCCTACAGTCTCTGGAGAAAAGGTTATGCCATGGCATCAAATACTGGGGCATATTGGAGAAAAGGGTCTTTGACTACTACACAGTAAAGGTATGGTTGAATGTATTTCTAACTTCTCTCTAGATTTTGATTTATGTGAACATTGTCTATTTGGGAAGAAAAAATGGGTAAGATTCCCCTCTGGTGCAACGAGGGCAGAAGGAATTTTATAGCTAGTTCACAGTGATGTTTTTGGACATGTGTTGGTCCCATCATTGGGAAAATCAGTGTTCTATGTCTTATTTACAGATGACTTCTCAAGGAATACTTGGATATATTTCCTCAGGAAGAAATCTAAAGTCTTTGACAGGTTTAAAGAGCTTAAGGCTCTTGTTGAGAATCAAATAGAGAAAATAATTAAGGTGTTGAGGAAAGATAAAGGAGGAGAGTTCTATGGGAATGAATTTGAATAATTATGTAAGAAGTGTGACACAAAAAGGCATAAGACTACTCCATATACACCTCAGCAGAATGGATTTGCAAAAAGGATGAACAAGACATTGATGGAAAAAGCAAGGTGCATGCTCAATGGTGTCGGTTTAGGGAAAGAATTATGGGCAGAGGCACTGGGTACTGCATGTTACCTGGTCAATAGATCACCCTCATCAACATTGGATGACAAGACTCCACAAGAGGTATGGACTGGTAAGGAACCTTCTCTCACACATCTCAAGGTATTTGGCTGTGATGCATATGTTCACGTTCCAAAGGAAAACATGAGTAATCTAGATAAGAAGGATGAAAAGTGTAATTGTATTGGATATAAATATGGTCTCAAAGGTTATAAGCTTTAGAACCTAGAAACTAATAAGGTAGTGTATATCCGAGATGTGGTATTTAGAGAAATGAAGGATGTTGTTAAACAGAAAGTCCTACCAAGTAAGGAAGAACCAGAGAAAATAGAGTTTGATTTAAAGGATGATGAGTCAGACTCTACAGAAGAACATGAATTAGAAGAATAAGATCCTCATACTCTAGTATTGAGGAGATTGGTTCGACAAAGAGGGATACCAGAAAGGTATACTCCATCTGATTTCTGTTCAAATTTTTCTTTGTCTATTATTGATGATGATCCTAGAACTACCAGGGAGGCAGTGGATTCAGAGGATGGAAATCTCTGGAAAAGGGACATGGACGAAGAAATGGAATGTTTGGATAATAATGAGGCTTGGTATCTAGTGGAGTTGTCGAATGGAAGAAATACCATTGGTAGCAAATGGGTATTTAAAAAGAAGCTGAATGAAAAAGGAAAAGTGGAGAAATACAAAGCTTGGTTAGTAGCAAAGGTTTATTCCTAGGTTGAGGGAATTGATTTTGGTAAGATTTTTTCTCTTGTTGCCAAGTTAACCTCTATAAGATTTTTTTTATTTGTTGTTGATGCATTTTATTTTGATGTATAACAAATGGATGTGAAGACAACATTCCTACATGGGGATCTAGAAGAAGAAATCTATATGAAGCAACTAGAAGGTTATGTTGTGAAGGGAAATAAGGAGCTGGTATGAAAGATGAAAAAATCCATGTATGGTTTAAAAAAATCACCAAGGATGTGCTATCAAAAATTTGATACTTATATGATGGGCCTTAGCTTCAAAAGAATAAAAGAGGATCATTGTGTGTATTTTAAATTAATTGGTGATCATTTTATTTATTTGTTCTTGTATGTGGATGACATGTTATTGATAGGAAACAACAAGGAGATTATACAAAATGTGAAAACTTAGTTGTCCTCTAAACTTGACATGAAGGATCTCAGTTCTTCAAACTTAATTTTGGGCATGGAAATTAAAAGAGATTGGAAAAACAGGAAACTCTGGTTAAATCAGAGAAAATATGATGAGACAATATTGTAGAGGTTTAATATGCAAGAATGTAAATTAGTCAAGGTTCCCATTCTTGTTGGTGTAAAGTTATTTGCAGATCAGTGTCCAAAAACCCAATAAGAGGAGGAGGACATGTGTCATGTTCCATATGTGAGTGCATTTGGAATTTTGATGTATGCAATGGTCTATACTAGACCGTACATTGCACATGCAGTGGGAGTTTTGAACATGTATATGTCAAAACCAGGGAAGGAGCATTGGACAACAGTAAAAAGAGTTTTTAGGTATTTGTGTGGCACTACTAGCTATGGATTGTGATACCAAGGAAGATCGGGATTGGAAATAGTGGTGGATATACATGGCTTTGTGGATACAGAATGGGCTGGAGATCTAGATCATAGGAGATCTACAAGTGGGTATGTGTTTAACCTATTTGGAGGAGCAATAAGTTGGATGAGCAAAAGACAGGCTATAGTGGCACTTTAAACTATAGAAGTTGAATACATGACAGCCACTCATGCAAGTAAGGAAGCAGTATGGTTACAAATATTGTGTTCGGGTATTGAGTTGGTACAACAAGATGTAAGGATAGATTGTGACAGTAAAAGTGCAATTTTTCTGGTGAAGAACTCATATTATCATTCAAAGACAAAGCATATTGATATTCAATATCACTTTATGAGAGACATGATTGAAGAAAATAAAGTATTTTTGATGAAGGTGGACACTTTGAATAATTTTGCAGATTCATTAACAAAATCTATGAGCACTGAGAATTTCTCTTGGTGTAGAGGATCCATGG
>ML830138.1:8935-49178 GCA_009831015.1 Picea engelmannii | reverse complement strand
TCAAACTTCCTCATGTCAATCTTAGGAACGTGGTTGGTCTTCAACCCAAAGTTGGAGTTTCTCCATTCTTGATTCACCTTCCTTGTGTCCACATCATGAATTTCATGGGATGCATTTTCACTTTCAGATGTCTTCTCTGTTACGAAATTTTTTAATACTTCCATGATCTTAGATTCCATTGAATCCATCTTAGTATCCAACTTGGATTCCATTGAATACATATTAGATTTTAGTTCATTTATGTCCCTACCAAACATCAATATAGGATAGAAAAACCTCAGGAAAAGTACTCAACGCCTAGAAAAAGAGATAATTTCAGATAATAAGCCTCTTCGAGGGGGAAACCTCCTTTTACCCCACTTAAATGTTCAAGTACAAGATGATTCAAAATGAAAATGTCTTCTTGGTATATATAGGAGACTAGGAGATTTAATGGCCTAAAGCCGACATAAATAAAATAACATTACTAATCTAAATTGCAACTAATGGCCTAAAGCTGACATAAATAAAATAACATTACTAATATAATATGCCCCAATTAAGTGGTAATGAGCCAATATTAGGGCTTAACTTGTCACTTGTACCGAGCATGCAAGAGGACAAGCTTATGGCACCAAATAAAGACAGAGATGAAGAAACATAACGATTTCTCTCCTCCTTATCATAACTGAAAATTTTGCAACGATTGAGTTTCCATCTTATGTAAAACTATATAAATATACCATAGAAAGAAAGAACCAGGGCTGGACCTTTTTGTGTCGATTGTAATAGAGGTTTTCCATTTTGAGAGTTAATATAAAGCAAATCCAAAGATTCTCAATTCCGTCACGACTGTGTTATGAGTTTGTTTTCTTGTATCTCATATTTTGTTTCATTTCATATTTGTATCTGATGAATGCTTCACTATAATTTAGTACAACCTCTACTATAGTGAATGAATTTTGGTTTTCGATATTGTTTACTGTTTTTCCTCTGTACCAACTATCAGCAGGTATAAGGCTAGTCAACACTTTCATAATTTTATATATATTTTATGTGTCATCGAGTTATTTCTTTACATTTTTCTTCTTCTGTTTATACGTGATATTATCCCTTGATAGGAACCTTACTCTATAGACATCTTAATGTTTTCTCCCACTTCATACGTTTTTATTAAAGTATAACTCAGTTATGGGAAAGGGCCCTTGGTTTTCACTCCATTTTCACTCCTGAAACCGTAAAATCTCTTTTATATGACCGAATTGAGACAACACTTAAATTCCCTATGAGGTTTTCTTATTTTATTGTTCCTCCATGATTGTCCTTGTATCGAGACAACCTAATATTGAACCCAGACTATCAGATCACATACATATTGCCTTAAACCTTTTTAATACTATTCTTAAAACAACCACTACCCATGTTGAACTTGAACAATCATGGGAAGTGATTGAATGGGATATAAACATCCAGGAACAGTTGGAAGCTAAGAAACACCGACACATAAATCATCCCTAGTTTCCCTTGCCGAAGGTTGACGTTTCTTCTTTCTCTACCCTTTACTCACTTTTGGATGCCTAGACACTATACTTCTAAGCCTTAATTACAGACTCTGGAACAACATATTTTTGGCACCGTTGTCAGGGACTGAAGTTAGAAAACCTTTTTCCCTGGGAAAATGACATTTATTTCGTTGAAAGTGCCACCCTTTGATAGTGAACAAAGAGTGCACATCTTTTAAAGGCTTTCCAATCTTTCACTTGGCGACTGCACGATTAATAAGCTGGCATCCGGATGAAGGAATACTATGAAAAACCTTGATGGTAAACAGACCACACCCGTTACCGACCCTGAAAATTTTTTAAAGACGATAGGATCTCTTAAGACGACCCTTGTTGTCTATTAACCTAAGTACCCGCAACTGAAGACCAAAATTTATTCTGAACCTTTCACTTCATGCAACCCTCTTTTCAACACTAAGGATCTAACATCAAATTTCTTCGAATTTAAAAGCGAAACTTGTCCGATGACCCCTGGAGAACATAAAGGAAAAAGTCCTGCAGAAAATTTATATATTGTCGATATATCATCGACTCTTTAGTTCAATTTTGCAACCTCACATGGTCTCGAAGAATATTTCACACATCCAAATTCCACACCCATTGGTTCCCGTAACTACATCTCTTGCATGTCCGAAGAGCCAATCCCTCGTTTCCCTTACCATTCATCCTCAGATTTTTCACCTCGTGAATAAAATAAAGATTCACTTTTAATCTTCCAAAACCCCCTTTATAACTTTCCACTAATAATGATGGCAGATGTCGGAGGAGGAGGTGGAGGGGTTATAGGAGGAGAATGGGGAGAAGCTCCTGGAGGAGGAGTTGGAGGCCAAGGTCCTGACCCCCCTCCCAGAGTGTTTGAAAAAGTGGCAGCAAGATATGCTCCCTTGGAATTTCACATTCCTCTACACGACCTTCCCGAGAATTATATAAAAAAATTTCCAAAATTCACTGCTGAAGGAGATCTAACCGCAGTCGAACACATAAATTTCTTTGGCCAATTCACAAACATCCTAGGTATCGAAACTGAGGACATGTATTCAATGCTTCTTGTCCAAACCTTTGAAGGTCAGGTCTGAACTTGGTTTCAAAGTCTACCTGCAGGATCTATCTTGTCTTATGATGCCTTGGAAGATGCTTTCCTTAGAAAATGGGGTGAAAGAAAGGAACACCTATATTATTTAACCGAGTTTGGGTCTTTAAGAAAAAATAATTTAGAAATAGTTATGGAGTTTATTCAAATATTCAACAAGTTGTATAACAAAATCCCAGCCGAGGTTAAACCGTCCCAACCTGTGGCCAAAGTAACTTTCACAGGGGATTTCGAACCAGATTTTGCACTCCTTTTGCGAGAAAGAAGGCGAGCCACTCTAAACCGAATGCAAGATGGCGCTGTAGAAATTGAGTCAAATATGATGGCTTCTGGTAAGCTTAAAGATAAAGTAGAAACATGAAACCAAGAAACTAAATGCTTTAGAGAACAAGAAGGGTCGTTATGGTCTAATAGATACAGAGATGACAAAGTAGACAATATGGCCAGGGTAATTAAGGAATTGTCTAATAAAATATCTAGAATGGAGCTAGAGCAAGCCAAAGATGATTCTTTCACCAAAAAGGATTTCAAGAGGAACCCCAACCCCCTAAACTAGAAAATACAGATAAAAAACGAAGACCAAAAAATACAAACTCCCCTAAAAAACGAAAATTTTATAGGAGCAAATGATCTCCAAGATTTTGGAGATTCGGATAATGATGTCACAAACTTCGGTGATGACTATAGACAACTGTATCTGACTAGAGAAGATTATGAAAAATCTTTAAACACTCAACAATCGTCAGTTAAGGGTGAAGACAAAGATTATACTGACCTTCGTAGCTCTCATGAAGAAACCAAAATGATAATGGTTAAGGTCCAACCTAAGTATAAATTGAGATCTAAGAGTAAGCCCATTTCAACCACTCAACCTAAGAAAATTCTTGCAAAATGTCAAACTTATGAGCCTACTCCATAAGAAACCCTATTACCTAAAAACAAAATGAAAGTAGTAACCATATAAGAGTCCAAAGTGGGAAAAGTTGAGACCCAAGCACAAAGAACCGAAACAGCTAATAAAATTACACCTTCAACCAAGACCATGAGTAATAAAGGAGTCCAGATGAATAAGCCAGAAATGAAGGATTCAGAAGTCCCAACTAGAGAAACACACAAGGTGAGTGGAGTTTTCAGTTTCGAAAATGAGATAAATAAAATTAAGATCTACCAATCCCTCTGGTAGAATTAGCAAAAAAGCTAGTTTATCGGAAGCAGATTACCAAAGTAATAGGTGTCTCAGAGCTAGAAAGCCAGTCTGATGTTTTAAACCTAGAAGATGATAAACCCAACATCACTTTTGGTCCACATTTTGAAGGGGCCAAAGACATTGTTGCTCCCTTTTATATCACCTTAAATGTATATGATCAACTGCTACATAATTGCATGCTAGACTCTGGAGCCTCCCATAAAGTGATGCCTAAAATTATTATGGACAAATTGGGTCTCCATATCACCAGACCTTACGGAGATATTTACGCTTTTGACTCAAGAAGAGTTATGTTTATGGGAATGAAAAAGGATTTAGTAGTTACCCTGGCACAGGTCCCATTTAAGAGTATCTTGATGGATGTGATTATTTTTTATATTCCCCCCAAGTATGGCTTACTATTGTCTAGGTCATGGGGAGCCAAGCTAGGGGGTTCTCTTCAACTGGATATGACGTTCTCCACAATTCCTGTGTTTGGTGGGAAATTTACTCGATTGTACAGAGAGACGAGGTTAGCATATACAGTAAGCGACCCTCAAAATTTGAAAAATTTCCCTATTTACATTGTAGATCATGATTTAGGAAATTGTACCTTATCTTTTGATGACGGTTTAGATGGTTGTCTAGAGGAAAATGATATAGAGAAGGAAGGGTCAGGTTACATGACTGAGGATATGTGTAGCACCGATATTTGGAAAATGTTTTTTGACAGTGCCTCATCTTGCAAAGGGGCTGGTGCAGGAGTGCTTTTAGTGGCTCCTGAAGGAAAGCTCGTTGTTCCTTTCTCTTACAGACTGCAATGGGATATAGATTATACTAACAATTTATGTGAATTTGAAGCATTGGTCTTAGGATTAGAGGCTGCCAGGAAGCTAAAAATAAATAACCTAGAGGTATACAGATATGAAGATATAATAGTCAAACAAATAAATCAATAGTACCAAGCCAAACGTCCCAGATTAAGATCATACAGGAATTATGCCTGGGATCTGATGGAAAACTTTTTCTCATGTAAATGTCCACTTCATCCCACGCACAGAGAAATTACATGCAGATGCATTAGCTAAAGCGGCTTCAACTTTCACATCTCCTACAACCTTTAAATTGAAGTATCACATAGAGATAAGACACAAACCATCTATACCAGATAATTTCCCACACTGGAAAGTTTTTGAGGATGAGGAACAAATTAAGAGGCTTCTTGAAGCAGTAGGTGAATTTTCCAAAACTCATGTAGACCAAGAAAATCAAAATGACCAGATATGGATCATGCAAGAAGGGGAGGATCCTCAAGATTTTCGAGAAAAAATTGCAAATCATTGTATGTTGGTCCTAAGAAACAACCAGATTTTGAAGGGACTGATCCCTCTGGAAAGACTGTTTGATCAAAATGACATACCTGTAAAATCCACCTTATAACCCCAACCAGAAGATATTGAGGATTGTGACATAGAAACCAAAGAAGAGTCCAGGATGGTTAAAATATCTAAACTTCTCCCCCCTGAAATAAAGGACAACTATAAGGACCTACTCAGACAATTTTAAGACATTTTCACCTAGTCTTATGACGAGTTAAGAACTTACGACACTACCATGATCGATCACAAGATACCTTTAAAACCTGGGGTCAAACCTTTTAGATAAAAGCTTAGGAAGATCAACCCTATTTTATTACCTATGGTCGAGAGAGATGTGAAGAAACTTTTGGAGGTGAAAATTATAGTACCTCTGAGATATTCCGACTGGGTGGCAAATCTAGTCCCAGTTAAAAAAAAGAGTGGAGAAATCAAGTTGTCCATGGATTTCAAAAATTTAAACAAGTCCTCTCTTAAAGACAACTATCCTCTACCTAAAATGGATCATGTGCTAGAAAGGGTAGTTGGGGCGAATAGAATATCTATGATTGATAGTTTCTCTGGATATAACCAAATTGCCATGAATGAACAAGATAAAGAAAAAATAGCTTTTACTACTACTTGGGGTACGTTCATGTATGATAAGATGCCTTTCAGTTTGATGAATGTAGGAGCCACGTTCCAACGTGCTATTGACATTTCTTTCATCATAGAGAGGGATAAGTTCATTGTCATCTATCTCGATGATTTAACAGTCTTCTCCAAATCTGATGAAGAGCATCTAGTACATCTTAAACAAACATTCAAAAAGTGTCGCAGGTTTGGTCTATCCTTAAACTCCAAGAAATCACACTTTTCCATGCAAGAGGGTAAATTACTAGGTCATATTGTATCTAAGGATGGAATTAAGATTGAGCCTAAGAGGGTTGAAGCAATAGATACTATAAAAATTCCCAGAAATGTAAAAGAAATTCAATCTTTCTTAGGAAAAATATTTTTTTTACGAAGATTTGTCCCAAATTTCATTGAAATTGTAAAATTGATCACATATATGTTGAAAAAGAATAGCGAAGTAAAGTGGACAACAGAAGCCAAAGCGTCGTTCACACATATTAAGAAAGTAATAGCCGAGGCACCTATATTGGCAAGTCCCGATTATCTTGAAGAATTTCTTATTTTTTAATTTGCCTCCGAACACACGATTGTCGTGATGCTCCTCCAAAAGAATGAAGAGGGTTTCGAACAACCAATCACCTTTTTTAGCAAGAGTCTTAGAGACGCAGAACTTAAATATGATATACTAGAAAAACAAGTGTATGCCATGGTAAAAGCACTGAAGTCATTTAGAACATATGTGTTGCACTCCAAGATCATCGCGTACGTACCAACCAGTTCTCTGAAAGATATTTTGGTACAACCAGACAGTGATGGAAAAAGAGGATGATGGCTGGCCAAGATTCAAGAATTGGACCTAGAAATCAAACCTGCTAAATTAATAAAAGGACAAGGCCTGGCCAAACTTTTGGATGAATCCAATCTTAGAGCTCTGTATATAAACTGTTGGCAAGGATATGAGGAAAATATGAACATAAGCAAGCTTGATGAATCAACAAGTTCAATTAAGATCGAGGAGAAGTTTGCATTATTAGAATGGTATAAAAACATAGTATCCTACCTAGTGACTCTAAAATGCCCAAGGGAACTATCACCATCAAAAGCCAGGACTTTAAAGCTTCCTGCGGTTAAGTATTGTATCGCCAAAAATCAACTATATTGGAAAGACCCACTCGGTTTCTTGTTAGTTTTCTTAGTCGAATCAGAAACAGAAAGGGTTATAAATGAATTTCATGAAAGAGTTTGTGGAGGACATCACGCTTGGAGGGCCACAACTTACAAAATTCTAAGGGATGGGTATTACTGGAAAAAAATCTTTTCAGACGTTAATGCCAAAATCTGATCCTATAACCCTTGTCAGCTATTTGCAGGTAAAGAGAAACTCATGGTGATACCTTTAGTTTTGATCAAAACTGAAGCCTCTTTTCAACAATGGGGGCTAGATTTCATAGGAGAAATTAATCCGCATTTTAGCGCCCAACACAAGTGGATCTTAACTTCCATAGACTACTTTATTAAATGGGTGGAAGTTATTTCGACTAAGAGGGAAACTGACTCGGTGGTAATAGAGTTCTTAGAAGACAATATCCTGTCAAGATTTGGCTGCCCCCAAAAGATAGTCATGGATAATGCCCAGGATTTCAAGTCTATGTCTATGGTCAACTTCTGCCAAAAGTATAATATCATTCTTGGCCATTCTACAATGTACTACCCCCAAGGAAATGGATTGGTTGAGTCATCTAACAAGATGCTAATAAATATAATTAAGAAAGTGTTGGATGAAAGCAAAAAGTCTTGGCATGTACATTTAAAGTATGCTTTGTGGTCAAATCACATAGGCACTAAAAATTCTATCGATATGTCTCCTTTTCAGATGGTATATGAGACATATGTGGTGTTACCAATAAATTTAGCACTCCCCGTGATGAGGTTTTGGCAAGATCAGAAAGAAGAACCCAATCATGTCACTAGGAGGACAAACGAGCTAATCAAGGTTCAACAACACAGGGTCGAAGTAGATGAAAAGATGCAGAAGTATCAAGATGACATGAAGGCATTATTCGACTGTAGGGAAAAGGACAAATATTTCCTCTCATGTGATTTAGTACTAAGGTGGGATGCAAGGAGGGAAGAAGCAGCGAAACATGGTAAATTCGATCACCTCTGGTATGGGCCATTCAGAGTCTCAACTCTTGAAGGAAAAAATTATTTCCTACTGGAAAATCTAGACGGTGAAATCCTCAATACCCCTGTCAACAGGCATTATCTGAAGCATTATATGACATAAACAGTCACCTAAATAAAAACAAAAATTAAAAAAAAACTAAAAAAAAAAAACGAGGAGTTCATTTAATTTTAGATTTATATATTCATATATAGAATTTTTACTTGTGTATATATATTTTCCATTTCATTTTGTTATGTTGATCTTCTTTCGTGAATTTTTGACACCTTTCAAATAGCCCTGATAACCTTCGTATTTGTCTCTTATAGGATTCCAACTGCACACAAAACAAGCAGGAGAAGTAAACCGAAAGTTGGTTTCATAAATAAATCGGCTTAAACAGGTGATACCAAAGATTTTTGATATTGTGAAAAGAAAATGAAACGATAAGGTAAAGATGAGATTTCCTAAAAGACTTGTTCTGAAGGGCTATTAAAGAAAACCAAGGTAACCTCATTCAAACAACAACATCGTACAAGCTAATAAATAACATAATTGTTTCCTTGTTTAATCGATTCATGAAAGAATAAGACAAATTAAACAAGTCACTTAAAATTAAAGCACTCAGTGAAAGTAAAGTGCCTCTGAAAAAGGCTTACAAGAGTTAGTTTTGAATTTTTAACTTCTGTTTTTTAGTTCATAAATCACTATTTGTCACCCTTTTCTATCTTCGGGTTTACGTTTTAAAAAGTCAGCATCTTTTCATTTGCATACGTAGGGAGAAGAGATTTAGTTTCAACCTCGAGATATTCAAAACAGATTATGGAAATAAAGCGGGTCTTCACAACTCCTTGGGCCCTTGCTAAACGAAGGAACGCTTAAAGTGATCCTGACTTTCCTAGGTTTTTCAACAATTTCAGAGGATTGAGGCTTTCTCAAATAGAATGACCTAAGAAAGTTATTTTCCCTTTTTACCCTGAGAACGAAGGTGTTGTGAATATTAAGGGAAGGTTGGTACCGAGTAATCAAAGTAAGTTGACAGACCTATAATGAAAAATATTACATAGATATCAGCCCTGCTACAAATTGATTGCCCACATCTTCGCGCACTAAAAAATCAAATTATAAGACAGGTGGTGAAAGGAAATTCAGAAATGAATGCCCTCATATCATCATTTAAATGCACAAATATATTCCGAAGTGGTGAAAGGAAATTCAGTAAAAGGGGGCCAGATAACTTCACCAGGGTACTGAGCAGGCTCGCTGGTAGTGAAGCAATATTTGAGATATCTGTAAGGATGATATACATGAATATCACTCTACTCTGGTAACCAATTCTTTTTAAAAACCTGATCTGCATCGCATGTTCAGACAGGGCTTCCTGATTAAAAACATATAATCTTCTTCTTTTGATGCAAGTTGATAGCCACAAGATCTGTTGGGTCTCCTAGAACTGTTTTGATTGTCTTAAGGAAGACCTGAATTCAGTAATGAGAAGGGGAAAGTCATGAAAGGGACTACGGCTAATTTTAAAAAAGTATCTGAGTTTGAAAATCTTTTCAAAGGTAAAAAACAAAGTCTCTTTCCCCTTTGATATCCTATTCTCAGAAACGTTTTCACTGAATCAAAGCCATTGACTCCATTTACACAATATTGGCATGTGGTCTATTGTTCTTCCCATCTTACAATAAAATGGGATCCCTAGTTAGAGCCTATGTTGGAGCCGCCTTTGTTTTTTTAGCCCATATCGAACTTCATGTCTTAATGCTCTAAATCGAAAGATGGTTTTCATATTTTCCATCTGTGGTTTCAAAATCTCTAAAGTCTTATCACGCGAGTGGCGATAGTTATTGTACTCTTGAGGCGTGTTCTACTTTTCATCAAATATTTTTTCCCCTTTGTTATACCTCAGTATTTCGTATGTCAGATTCTATAGATCACATAGTTCACAAGTCTCAAACAACGAAATGGTGAAATTGTTTTAAACTTTTACCCAGGTCAGTAACGAGAGTAAAATTTCCCTAAGTTGTAGTTAAGAATCATCGGGGTTTCATTTCTTGGAATTTACTAAATCCAAAAGTCTTACTGTCGTAACCCTGATAGTCGAAACCACAAATTTCTTTTTTTAGTAACCCGTGTCGAGGTTAAAGGTAAAAGCTTAGCTATGGTTAAGTTCTATCGGAAATTCAAAACTTGGCGTGTTTTCTTTTAAAAGGATACAATGTCAAAGCTTCGAGTCACGAAGTCACGATAAATATATGGACATGATTAATTAAACACTTAATCTGATTGTATCCTCCCTTTTAATTAAAACATATCATTGCGATCTCGTAGTTTCGCAACTCAACATACAAACTTTCCGGAACCTATACCTTCGAAGCTCCGAGTCGCGAAATTTCAATATAAATAATTACATAATTAATTAAGCATCTGATCATAATTACATTTTTATTAACCAAAGTCAATCATCGAAATTTTGGGTGTTAGAGGTTCAAAGGGTTAAGGCAAAGATTCCCGATGCAGCTAGTACCGAAAGATTAATTAACTTTACCGAAAGGGTAAAACCTAATTAATTGAACTGAGCCAGTATTTCCCATGATTTGATGCATGCATAGTTTACGAGGCAGTCTTAATTATTCCTTATGCCAACTGACATTTCAAACCGCCAAAATTTATGGCATTAATTAGAAACAAGGCGAATCGATGAGTAAAGATTGGGTTTTTATTGCTAAATTTATATTTAACTATGATTTGACCGATCTGTTCTTAAAAAGTACCGATCTTTCTAATATATAGAGCTATTATTCATTATAACAAATCCATTTCTATATTATGCAAAGCACACTTTTCTCAGCGAACTAATTTCTGTATGTATACATATTTTTATCGCAGAAGAGCTAAATCAGGATCTCCCGTCGTGGCCCTGTGAAAAGCATCTAAGGCCAACGTTGAGGTTTCAGGACAAGGTTCAGACAATGTCATTGATACTTCACCTTGAAGTGTCGAATCTATCCCGAACTAGTTATTTGTTTATGATGTTCTACAGGCCGAATTAGTGGATTATTCTAATGATTCCAGTGACGATGAAAAAGACGACATAACCACCAAATATAAGATCGTCATCCAATCGGGAATGCATAAAGTAGAAGCCAGGCCACGACTGCTCCCTTACTATGATATGGTCTAGTGGGCATTAGACCATGTGTACATACCAACCATAACCATCATCAATGAGGAGAAGGTCACCATCGGGACTTTCAGACCCGAACAATTTAAGTAGATAATGGTCATTTCAATGATGTGTTACGTGTTCAAAGTCTTTCTTGTAACCTTCTATCAGTATATCAAATCACTCATTTAGGTCAAGGTAAAAACCTTGAGTTTTCACCTCACCAAGCTGTAATCAAGGATCTAAAAGATCCTAAGAATGTCCTTGCAACTGGAATTTTTGATGATATTACCATGTTGTACAAGTTTGACAACTTTGGTTCATCAAATTTTTCATCGGTTTTTGTTGCTCATAGCGATGACTTGAGAAAACTTTGGCATGAGCAGTTTGGTCATCCAAACTATCGCTCATTACAACAACTATGTAATCAACATATGGTGATTGGTCTTCCTCCTTTTTATGTAGAGATCTTCTCGGCAAACATCATGGATATAGTTTTGACAAAAATTTCCTCATTGCACGCCTCACACCATTTGCAACTTGTTCACAGTTATTTGTGTGGTCCACTTTCTTCTCCTTCATTTTCTAGGCGCAAGTATTTCTTAACTTTCATTGATCATTTTTCCAGACATACTTGGGTTTACATCTTAAAACTTAAGAGATACATTTTTGACAAGTGTTTGGCCTACAAGACCCTTGCAAAAAAGCAACATGGACATCAAGTTCAAAAGTTAAGAACAAATAATGGTGGTGAATATGTGTATAATAATTTTACAAGTTACTGCAGTACACAAGGCATCCAAATGCAACACACTATTCCATATACACCACAAGAAAATGGTGTTTTTGAAACAAAGAACCACACATTAAAATAAATGGATAATTGTATGATCCAATCTAAGGGATTAATTCTAAAGTATTGGGCGGAAGTAACAAACTGTGAAAATTACATAGTCAATCTCACTCCCACAAAGGCTCTTAAAAATATAACACCTAAATAATCGTCGACTAAAATTAAACTAGATGTAAGTCACTTCCGTGTATTTAGCAGTATAACATGGGCTGACATTCCTTATGAGAAAAGGAAATCATTGTAGCTTAAAAGTGAGAAGTGTATATTTGTTGGTTATTGTGAAGATGTCATAGAATTCTTCAACCACATTGTAATGAAATTATCATTAGAAGAGATATTAAATTTGATGAAAATATCTTGGCTTCCGAGCTTAGTTCGATGATTGCACCTTCTTCAGCCTGTGAGCCATATTCAACGTTTGTGACTTCTTCTAATCCTATTCGGGTTTCTTCTTTAGATGATGAAAGTGAGGATGAAAATAGACATTCGTATTCTCATCTTCCTCTAGATGAGTCCTTTGAACCTGAACTAGCACCATGTAATGTACCTCAAAAATCACCATAGAAATTTTTTTATTTGTACATTTATCCTTGAAAGTTTTGAGATCTCAAGCACGTAAGCTTTCTGTTAGAAGACTCGTGTCTGAAGGTTTGTTTAGAGTCCTTACTGTCATAGACATTCCTTACCATTCAACTTAAGTTTTCTAATCGACAATATAATGAGCATTTACTCATCACTTCAAAGTTTTAATTAAGGCCCCTAAAATTTATAATTACTCTCTTATTTTCTAGTACCTATAACACTACTACAATATTAACAATACAAGCAAATTTGGGGTTTTCATGACCAAAAACCCTACATAAAGATATTACCCTATGTCTGCAATACAATCAACTTGTAATACAGTCTGTTACTCCCATACCTCTATCCAGGATGAAGATACTCCAACATTCTTTTACCAATCTATTCATTACATTAATAGAGTTGTTTCCTTAACAATAAGTTTTCTTCTATGTTCCTACATCTTTGTGAAGGAAATGGAGGTCAATCAGGTTTCAGTGCTCACGAGTCCTAAACAAAATAAAGGACCCTGTTGTTTGCCAAAATCTGAAATACAAAACGATTGTGGGCCAGCATTTCGGGGTTTCGGGATTCGGGGTTTCGTGAGTACAAGAGTCGGACATAAACACAAAACATTTCCTAAAATTACGAAAGGATTTTGAGCTCTTCAAGTTTTCGGAGTTCGGTATTTCATGAGTATAGAAGCTACACATCGACAAATACAAACCTCCGAAAAGGCGAAAGAAGAAAGGTGGGTCCTGCATTTCAGGGTTTTAGAGTTCACAACTTCGTGAGTTCTGGTGTTCAACATCAAAATGAACAGACTTATAAAAATGCGAATATGCCCAGCACTTCAGAATTTCAGGGTTTCGAATCCCACGACATCAAAAACCAAAAATCAAACACAAACAAATACTGAAATTGCGAAAAGAAAAGAATGTGGAAGTAACATTTCAGGATTTCAGGATTCGAGGTTTTGGGGTTTCAAATGTCAAACAACATAACACAACAATTCCTGAATTCTGGAAGGTGAAAGGACATGGAATTAACACTTCAGTATTTCAGGATTCGGGTTTTCGGGGTTTCAAACAACACCCAACAATTATCAAATCGCAAAATCATAAAGACTTAAGAATTTTACACACACAGAAGGATACAAAAGGATAAAGGTTTTTTGTAAGGAAAAATCAATAAATCCATCATAGACCTTGACTAAGGAAGGGGTAGCCCATTCTGAAAAGAAACAAGGAAGCAAAAACCTCCAAAATGCGTTGATTCTCAAGATTGATTTAGCATCCGAAAAAAAACAAAAGGGGTTTCCAAAGTTCTTTAACTCCTGAACTTTGTCATTCTAAACACATCTAATATATTTTTTGCATATTGTTAGAGCATAATGTTAGATACATAGCATCGGATAAAACATTCGAACAAAAAATGGGAAGAAATTATTACAGATCTGATTTAATCAGATACCTTACATCAGATGCAAAAAGGGTCATACAGATAGAGAATGTAACCTATTCCATTTCAGATTCAATAGATACATAACATCAAAAGACATAGCCATTCATAATATAGAGGGGAAAATTAACATATCTGAATCCAATCTATGGGAAGAAAAAGGGAACAACCAAGTTCCTCCCAATCATAGAACAGGGTAGCCAAATCTACTTGCCCGATTCACCCCCTAGCTTGGCCATGAATCCATGAGGGTGAACTTGGAAACTCCTCCTCGATAATGTCCTTCAATTGCAACAGTTATCCTCTTGCCTCACACTTAGTCAACAATGCTCATACCATCAAGACAATTTCATTTCAATAGGCTGCTCCTGCCTCACACTCAATACGTAGTGTTCATAACAGCAAGAGAGTCAAAAAAAATTCCCAGCATACTTGGCAGCGTCCTGCCTCCTAGCATATGTTATTTATCCATTTTGTCGAGGTTTTTTTTCCCTCCTTTGGGGATTTTTTCTGTAGATTTCTTAATCCCTGATTTTCAGGGGCTTCCAGTGGCCAAATCTCTAATTTTCCACTTGTAATAATCAGCCAAGAGGCAGTTCCAACTTGTTCCCCACTCATGGAGTCATGGTTAGCTGATTTTCTTAACATGGTTGTTCCATTTGTCCTCCTGCAGTTAATATAAATATTCTATTGTGATACAAGTGTCATAGTCAAATAGTTATTTGAATCCAAACAGATCTCTACCCAACAGTCACATTAATTAAACACAATTATCAGATTCGAAATTCGGAATTGCCATAAATGGAAAAAAAAATCCAGATTCGAATTTGCCAAAAAAGGAAATAAATTTCCAGTACACAAAAATAAAAATATTTATTTTGGGGAGATGTCACATCCTTTCCCCCTTCAGTAAAACACTGTCCTCGGTGTTCATTCCTTTCCTAGAATAGGATTGGATGATATTTCCGCAAATCTCCCTCCAATTCCCAAGTGGCCTCCTCAGGACCAAAGTGCTTCCATTGCACCTTTACCTGAGCGACGACTCTATTATAAAGTATTATTTCTCTCCAGTCCAGAATGCATAGGGGTTCCACCTGGAACTCGCCTTCATGTTCCACCTGCACCAATTTCCAATCAATCATATGAGTAGGGTCATGAATATACCTTTTCAACAAAGAAACATGAAATACATTATGAATTCTTAGATTAACTGGAAGTGCAAGATGATATGCTATGGGTCCAATTTGAGCTAGTATCTCAAAGGGCCCACAAAACCTGGGTGCCATCTTGGCATAGTTCCCCAACTTCAACAATCTTTTTTAGCCTTTGACATTCAAATAAACATGGTCTCCCAATTGAAATTGCAAGTGTCTTGTTTTCAGATCTGCATAGCTCTTCTCTCTATCCTGTGCTTCTTTCAAGTTCCATTGTACCCTTTTTACCATGTTCTCCATTTCTTGGAGCATCTCTAGTCCAACCATGAGTCTTTCAGTTGGGTTATCCCAGCTAATTAGAGTTGTACACTTTCTATCATACAGTATTTTGAAAGGGCTCAACTTAGCCGAAGTTTGGTATCCATTGTTGTATGCAAATTCTACCAAGTGTAGGTAGTCTTCCCACTTATTTGGCTTTTTTCTTACATACATGCGGAGAATATCCTATATGATTTGGTTTGTCCTCTTGGTTTGTCCATCATTTTGTGGATGATAACTCGTACTGAAATTCAAATTAGTATTTAGCCCTGCAAACAATTCCTTCCAAAACGCAGATGTCAATTTTACGTCTCTATCTAAAATCACCATTTTAGGAATACCATGGAGTCTAAAAATTTCTTTCATGAATATTTCAGAAATGTTAATAGCTTTAAAAGTAGACTTTACAGGAATAAAGTGTGCAGACTTACTGAGTTTATCGATTACAACCATGATTGAATCATTCTATTTCTGAGTTTTAGGAAAACCTGTTATAAAGTTCAGTGATATGGTTTCCCATGGCTGTAATAGGCTGGCTGGATGTTGGTGTTCATCCTTCACTTGCTGACAATCTTGGCACCTGGCCAATTATTATACTGCTTTACCCTTCATATTAGGCTAGTAAAATAGTTTTCTAAGTGTTGTTATTGTTTTTTGGTAACCTGGATGGCCAGAATATGGTTTCTTATGCACTTCATCTAAAATAGTTAATTTTAGCTCCGCTGAATCTGGTACGTAAAGTCTGTTTTTAAATCTTAATAGTCCCTTCTTGTCGATACTTATATCTAGTTTATCTGAGTTTGCGATACTATCTTGAAATTCTGCCATTATCTTAGTGTAATTTCCATCATTGATACCTGATGTCCTTATTCTTTGTTCTAGATCACTTTTTTCCCTGCTAACGTTTATCTCAAATAACCCATGGATTATGTGGCTTAAAACATCTTCTACTTTATTTTCCTTACCGTCGATATGTCTGACCTCGAAGTCAAATTCGCTCAGGAAGGCTAGCCACCTTGCATGTCTTGCATTAAGGTCTCGTTGGTTAAACAAATATTTCACCTCGCTATTATCCATCAATAGTAAGAATTTTCTGCCCATTATATAGTATTGCCACATTTTTAGGCCATGTATTGTTGTTGCCAATTCTAAGTCACAAGTGACATAATTTTGCTCATGTTTCTTTAATTTTTGAGACTCATAAAAAATCACATGCCATTCCTGAGTTAAAACACCATCTAGTCCCTCTTTACTTCCATCAACGCATACTGTGAAGTCTTTATCTGGGTCTGCTACCTTCAAGATGGGCGTTGATGTCAATAATTCTTTTAGCTCGTTAAAACTGTCTTGACACTTTTGCGACCAGTTAAACTTGGTCCCTTTATTTTGTAGTGATGTGATAGGGTAGGATATCTTGGAGAATCCTTCTATAAATCTACGATAATATCCGGTGATTCCCATGAATGACTAGACATCTACCACATCCTTAGGCACTGGCTATTCCATAATGGATTTTATATTTTCTGGGTCTACAACAATACCTTCCGAGGAAATGACATGTCCTAAATATTGTATTTCTTTTTGATAAAAATAAAATTTCTCAAATTTTGCGTATAGTTTGTGTTTCCTTAGTGTTTGCAGAACTATTCATAAGTGTTCATCATGTTCCTCTTTCATTTTATAATAGACTAGAATATCGTCGATAAATACTACTACGAACTTTTCTAAGTACTGGCTAAAAATGTTGTTCATCAAGCACATGAATGTGGTTGGTGCATTGGTGAGTCTGAAAGGTATGACTACAAACTTGCAGTGTCTATAACTTGTTCACAAAGCTGTTTTGTTTATGTCCTGGTCCTTTATCCTAACTTGATGATAACCAGATCGTAAATCCAATTTTGAGAAGATCTTGGCCCCACCAACTTGATCGAACATATCATTTATTTTTGTTAAGGGGTATTTTTTCTTAATGGTCACTTTATTCAGTTGTATATAATCAATACATAGTCTTAGAGTACCATCTTTCTTTTTCACAAAGAGCACTGGTGCTCCCCATGGCGAGACACTTGGTTTGATATACTCTTTGTCCAATAATTCCTGTAATTGTATTTTTAATTTTGTTAGTTACGGTAGACTCATTCGGTAGGGTGCTTTTGAGATAGGGGCTAATCCAGGTAGTAAGTCTATAAAGAAATATATTTCTCTCCTAGGAGGTAATTCTGGTATCTCATCAACAAAAATGTCTCTGAATTCTTGTAGGACAACAAAGTATTCTAACTTGGGATTATCTTCTTTTTCTAATAGATTCGTTACTTGGATGGCGTACACTTGACATCCCTTTCTAATACATTTCTTGAATTGCATCGCTGAAACTTGTCTGACTGACACATGTTTTGGTATTCCTTGGGATATTCTCACCATGCCAAAATTATCTTTGTAGCTAAGTATCTTTGTATAACAGTCTAGTACTGCTTTGTGTTTTTCCAACCAATCCATCTCGATAATCATATCATAATATCCTAGTGGTAGGATGTTCAGATTGGTCCTTATATTTTTACCATCTAAGCTGAACTCAAGATCAGAAATAAAGTTAACTACTTTTCTTTTAGTCCCTGTTGCTAGTTGTACAAGCCAAGATTTTTCATGATTTTGTTTCTTAAGTTTATTCGACTCTACTACATCGAGAGTAATATAACTTAACGTAACTCCAAGGTCAATTAAACATAAATTCAAGTGTCATGGATTTTACCTTCGATTTCTACCACTGATGACTGGTGGTCAACTTGTCGACCATCTATGGCTGCATTTATCCGATGCAGACTTCTGCCCATGTCACCCACTATCGAGGCTTCCTGCAAATTGTGAACAACAGTTATGTTTGCTGCAATTAAACATGGACAGTTCCTCCTTGGATGAGGCTCTCCACAATCCCAACACTTTAATGGATCATGGGAGTTGTCCCCAAACTTCTTCATTCCTAGGTTTACTGGTTTACCACTACCTTTTGTATTCGGATGATTGGAGTGAAAATCGTTCCTTTTGAAACCTTTTACTGCATTACGATAAGGAGCTGGTTGGTATCCCTTCTTCCACTGGTGCATTCCATCTTGTTTCTTATCCTTCCAAGTCTTGGGAAACTCTACCCATTGTTTATATTGGTCGTAGCACATTTGTTCCTTCCTGAATGCCTCACTCAAGGATTTGGGGTTGTCAAACTCAATTCTGTCCCTGTAGGACTATGGTAAACAACTTAAGAATCGTTGGATTTTTACCTTGTCCTCTCGGATGTATGGTACGAACCTTAGTAGTTCTAGAAATTTATTTATAAGGTCATTCATAGTAATTTGTCTGAGTCGTAATTCATAAAATTCTTTCGTCTTCCTTTCATAATAGCTTTTAGAAAGGTGTTGTTTCTTAAAATACTTCTTGAAGTTGGACCATTCCAACTGTTTCTTCTTTAGGCTCTTGGCCAATTTTAGGTCCTTCCACCAAATGGTGGCCTTCCCATTCAAATTGTAAATGGCCATTCTAACCTTCATGTTGCTGGAATAGTTGTAGATTTGGAAGTATTTTTTGATGTCCAACAACCATGCCTCAACTTCTTCTCCTGTCCTTGATTCTCCATGAAAAGTAGTTGGTTTAATCTTTTTAAGTTCTCCTTCAAGGCGGTCTGTTCATTTTCTTTTTTTTGTTTGGTATGGTTTTGTCTTTAGCTCAGGGTGTCCCTTCAGATGAACGGTCTCCCTTTTTTGTTTTCACACCAGAATTCTTGGAGGCCCTTTTGCTGACCTCTTACTCAAGGTTATCATATTTGGGGATTTTCTTGGTTACTTTACTATGCAACAGGAATTCATTTATCTCTTTTCATTCCTACCGTGCCTTCTTCAATTTTTCATTGTTGGCCTTGAAAACTTGTAGTTCAACAATAAGCTTTCTCATTGTTTCCAACATCTCTGTGGGTGAGCTTCCAACACTGTTATGTCTTAGATCTCCAGGAGGTCCTTTTTGCAGATTCTCTTCCACCCCGATTTTTGCATCTTCTTGGGTTGCCATTATTCAACACAAAACATAAAGGCCTTCTATCTATAATTCCAGAAGATTTATTAGTTTTTTTTTCATACATCAGAATATATACTAAAATTAATGTGGCCCTATTCAGGCCCAGTGTTGTAAATTTTTCTCTGATACCATATGTAATGTACCTCAAAAATCACCATATAGAAATTTTTTTATTTTTACATTTATCCTTGAAAGTTTAGAGATCTCAAGCACGTAAGATTTATGTTAGAAGACTTGAGTCTTGAGGTTTGTTTAGAGTCCTTACTGGCATCGACTGTCCTTACCATTCAACTTAAGTTTTCTAATCGATGGTATAATGAGCATTTACTCATCACTTCAAAGTTTTAATTAAGACCCATGAAATTTATAATTACTCTCTTATATGCTAGTACCTATAACAGTACCACAATATTAACAATACAAGCAACTTTGGGGTTTTTATGACCAAAACCCTTCATAAATATATTACCATATGTCTGCAATAAAATTGACTTGTAATAGAGTCTATTACTCCCATACCTCTATCTGGGATGAATATTCTCCAACGTTCTTTTACCATTCTATGCATTACATTAATAGAGTTGTTCCCTTAACAATAAGTTTTCTTCTAAGTTCCTACAACTTTGTGAAGGAAACAGAGGTCAATCGAGTTTCGGTGCTCACCAGTGCCAAACAAAACAAAGGACCATGTTGCTTGCTGAAATCCGAAATACAGAACGACTATATGACAACATTTATGGGTTTCAGGATTCAGGGTTTCACGAGTACAAGAACCGGACATTAACACACAACATTTCTCGAAATTATGAAAGGACGTCAAGCTTTTCAAGGTTTCAGGGTTTTGGATTTCATGAGTACAAAATCCAAACATCAATAGATACAAACCTATGAAAAGGCGAAAGTGGAAAGGTGGGTCCCTTATTTCAGGGTTTCGGAGTTCAGAACTTCGCGAGTTCTGGTGTCCTACATCGACATGAACAGACTTTTGAAAATGTGAATATGCCTAGCACTTCGAGATTTTAGGGTTCAGAATCTGACGACTTCAAAAACCAAACATCAAAAACAAATAAATCCCGAAATTGTGAAAAGAAAAGAACGTGGAACTAACATTTCAGGATTTCAGGATTCGGGTTTTCGAGGTTTCAAATGTCAAACAACATAACAAAAAAATTCTTGAGTTCTAGAAGGTGAAAGTTTATGGAATTAACACTTCGAGATATCAAGATTCGGGTTTTCGGGGTTTCAAACAACACCCAACAATTCTCGAATCTCAAAAGCATAAAGACTTAAGAATTTTACACGCACATAAGGATACAAAAGGATAAAAGTTTTCTGTAAGGGAAAATCTCTAAATTTGTCGTAGACCTTAACTAAGGAAAGGGTAGCCCATTCTGAAAAGAAACAAGGAAGAAAAAACCTTCGAAAGGCATTGATTCTCAAGATTGTTTTAGCGTAGGAAAAAAAAACAAAAAGGGTTTCCAAAATTTTTTAACTCCCAAACTTTGTCATTCTAAACACATCTAATATATTGTTTGCATATTCTTAGAGAATAATGTTAGTGTAACATCCCACTCTAGCGCAGTGAGAAAACTTATTCTTTGAGGACACTTGCTCGCAAGTGATCTAGACTTTTATGATATTAAAACAATTATCCTTGATTATGATGCGTTATGATAGATGACATGATGTGTTACTTCTTTGACATAGACAGGTGCTATTGACTTAGTTTTATTGAGTGTGTAGGGTTTTGGACCTTGAGGATGCAGAGGCATCAAGGTGACCCCTTGGACTCCGGATTGAGTCAGGGAGTGTGCTATTTGGGTTGATTTATTTACTGTGATATTTCATTGATTTGATGATTGATGTGGACATGTTTTGACACGATTTTTGATGATGCATGCTGACGATATCTTGCCGACCAGACTCACATATGGGGTAAAGTGGCCATACATGATTTCTGGAGAGGTTGAAGGAAAAGTGTGGACAACAGCCCTGCCACAGCATACTAGCACTCCCGTCGTGGCTCGAACTATAGGTTAACGATTACCTAGCTCGAGAGGATCCACGATGTCATGAGGGAATACTGTGACAGTCACTCACGATGATTCTAAGGGGCACGCAATAAGGAGGGGGCGTTATTCCTTAGAAGCCCTTAGTCTCCCACAAGTTCACCTGTCGGAGTGTTGACTCCAAGGTTTATAGATGTCTAACAATTAGTCAAGTTGGCAAGTGGCACCCTTGGAGCACGTGGTGCATCCTAAAGGGCACGTCGCACGAAATAAACACAAGTTAGCGAGTGGCTCCCTTGGAGCATGTGGTGCATCCTGAAGGGCATATCACGCAAAAGAAACAACCGAGGCAAGTCTCACCCTTGGAGCACGTGGTATGTCCTGAAGGGCATGTCGCATTGATGTTTAGGAAGGAACAAACCTAGATGGCCCTAAGACATTTAACACCTTAAGAAATTCTTAAAACAACTTCCCTAAATAATTATCGCCGAGTTCAGAATCTAAGTCCTAAGTCTAAAACTTCCCTAGGGTAAAATTTTGTTTAACCTTAACAAAAGACCCTAAAAATAAAAATAAAATTTTAAACAAAAAAAAAACCACTTATGTGATAATTTTAGTCTTCATAAAATAAATGGGGTAAAATGAAGAAAGTAAGAATTTAATAAAAATCTGTGGATTAAAAAAAAATAATGGTAAAGAAGAGTTTAATTATTAACATGAGGAAGTATAAAAAGATATTAAATTAATAAAAAGGAGAAAAGATTAAAAAGAGAAACTGCCATTTTGGCTCCAATAAAAGTGGAAAGAAGGGAAAAATAAAATTTAAGAAACTAAGGAAATGAGGAAACGTAATAAAGGAAAGAAGAGGACGTATGGTAAACAGTAAGAGCAACATAGTAAGGGATCGACAATAAAGAACCTTCTAATTTTGAGCTAAATTAGCAACATCATTTTTAGGGAAAGTATTTAAAACATGTAATGGGATCTAGAAACACCTAGAAGTAAATTTAAGAGCAACTCTAGGTGGGTGAGGGAAATGAGACAATTAATAAATTTAAAGAAAAAAATTATTGGAGGAAAGAGGGGGATGGACGACACTTGGGTGAAAGAGAATATTTAGAATATTTTTATTAAAACTTAATTTAAATTTGATTTAGGGAATGTTGGAGGTTCTAAAAACTCTATAAAATAAAGGGAAGGTGAGGAAGAAGGGGATCGACTGTTAGCGTAATGTTACACTGTCGGAATTGTGACTTGACTGATTACTTGTGGAGAGTTGGGATTTTCCAGCTTGGATAGGAGTGGTAGCTCGGCCTTGCGAGGTGAGTTGGGAAGCTAGACAAACAATCTGGATTGTGTGTGGCCCCTTTGTGGCTCAGTGGGCTAAGGGGAAAGCAGAGTACCCCTAGCGATTGGCTAGGAGGTACCGGTGTAGTCTCGACGGTCGACGAGTAGGTGCGGCACGGAGCACGTGGGCGTCATACGAGGCTGGAGATAAGGCAAAGGTACGCTCATTATTTTGTAGAGTAGAATGCATTGGTAACTTATGCTTGATCCGTATGTGGTTGTAAATGGATTTAATGGATGATATTATTTAATTACTTGGCACCCTTATAAATTCTGTGTTGGAAATGAAAAATATGATGTGATGAAAATGAGAGGAGACTTTGTTCTTATTGGCTATATATATGACTCCTCTTGGTCTGTAAATTTTATTTATTTTTTTGAAGGGCCATCAAACAATCCTTGTCTGTGTTATTTTCTAAGTTGGGGTTTTACTTCCCTCATCGGTGAATTAAGGAGAACAAATAAGTTCTTTCACCTCTTTGGCCCTTGCAAATCTAAATATCAAGTCTGGGCTTCCATAATCCTTCCTCGCGATCTGGGACTGTAGGGTCCCTTCCTATCTTTAGGACAGTTTTAGACTCAGCTGGCCCTTAATTAATGGAGTAAAACCGACTGGAATACATTACTCCTTAATCTCCCAATGTTGTTAAACATTCCTTGAACTCACAACTGAATGCATCCTTGGAAAACCCTACTTAAGTGAGTGCTTCTCAAATCTTGAGGTAGTGACCCAGGAACCAGAGTCAAAATGGTCAATCTGGTTTACTTTTCGAGTTCCTTCCCTTCTTGAGGTTTCGTAGCCATTCCTGTAGCATGACTTCCCTCCTTCATTTTTTTTTTTTTCCTTCTCCTTACAGTGTGAGGTAATACTTCCCTTGGGTTGGGTGGACAATCAGTCGTTGATTCCCGCACTATTGTCACCCGCAACGCCAGTTCTTAGTTCTTATGGCTCCGTGTATTTCTAGTTCACGAAATGCCCACATGCGTCGCCCCACCGGTCTAAGAATCGATCAGGTGCTTAGATCCACTCCTCTCTATTTATATTATTTTCTGAGCACATGAAATGAGTTTTCTAGTGTAGTCGTGAGGTTTGAATTTCCATAGGTGGTCTCTGAAGATTATTACTCATCGGTTAAAAGAGATCGAGCCTCCAGTAAGCATGAATTTGGCGTTTATCTCATGGAGATGGAATTGGTATGCTGCCCTTTCCTTATCGATAGTTATGGACACCAGACATGGCTTAGTGTGGACCATGTGAAATCCCTATGCTAACGGTTCACAAGTTCCTTCAACGATTTTCCCTCCTCCTAAACTCACAGGAAGGTCCTTGCCCCAGCTCCTGGTGCCCGACTTCTTTAAACTTTTCCTGCATCTTTGAAAGGAAAGTGAATGCGTGTGTTGAGTGTTTATATTCTCTACCTCGGGGATCCCTTCAAAGGAGGCCCTTCCTTTACTCCCCAATCATTTTTCCAGATCACCCTTGAATGTAGGGATGACAATCCAGGATTCCTTCCTTGATTTATGAACCGTATCACTAAGAGATTTTTGGGAAAACTTTTGTTTAAAATTTATGAGCATACCTTGAAGTTAGTTGTCATTTCTGACATTCCACACGTCTAAATTCAGGAGCATTGGGTAATATAATTCTAATTTCCATCCATCATTAGGTCGTTGGTTCGAATCTGACAGGTTGGATCCTTGTTTTCGCTAACTCTGTATAACCATTCAGGTGTTTCAGTAATTGTATATTTATCTATTGTAAAACATAATTTGATTCTTAGATGGATTTTCATCCTTTGTATTACTAAATTACGTAGATTCATAGTTCTCGTAATGATAATGTTTTTATAATTCTTGAAAATAAATTGTATAAAACATTATGTAATTTGGAAATAAATTCTATAATTTCACACACTGTTTATTTTATTTTCAGACTTACAAACAACATCTTTATACTATTTAGGCATCATAATATTGTAAGTTTAGTTGGATACAATGCCTGCGTCTTAGTAATGCCTGAGTCTATTGACCGAGTTGGATATCATCGGATACTTCATCAGTCCTCTCCGTCGCTTGCACGATTCAGGAAGGGAGGGTCCACTCCCAGGCAGGTGGTGTTCACTTCATTTGGCAGTTATAAAAAGGTTTCTAAAAATTTCTTTCCTGTCATTTACCTAACCTATCGACAGTTCTATTACCTTGTCATCACTTATCCTGTGGGCACCTCTTTTAGCCTGCATTGTTCAGTAACTCCTGACAGCACGCGTGTAGGGTGCAACCGGCGAGATACCAGCACCAAAGAGTATTTGGGTTCTTCCCTTTTTAATCGTTCAATGCCCCATTTCCTTGTCTTAGTTAGATTAATAATAGCCTTTACCTTATCCTTTGTTGATTCTATCTTGTTGTGCTAGGTAGCAAATGCACTTGATTTATTGTGGTGTAGGTTTCCCTTTTCATCAGAATGGATGAGGTTAAAGAATAGTATATAATTTTAATTGATGTCTTTTTATAGTTATGAACTTGTTAAGCCTTTAAATGATTACTATAGTTAGAATCTTGAAGTGTTTCTTTATTAGTTAGTGGAATGAGAATTTGGGTAAAGATGGTTGAGATGTACATCAATCTCTTTTGGGGAATGTTATATATACTTAAATGTTCATTAGATAGCAACCTTAAATCAAACACTCACAACAATATTTAATACTTAAGACTAGTGGTATTACTTAGTATCTATATGCCCTTTTTAATGTCATTTTTTTTTAATGCCAGGTCATGGCAATTTAAATTATAATGGTGTTGTCACTTTATGGTAACGATATCGTAAATTTTATTGTCAGGGGTAACCATTTATAGTGTAATGTCCTTGAATTAAGTACAATAAAGTTATCATGATGTGGTAAATGGGGATTTGCAATTAAAGAATATACATTTGAAAGGTCAAGTTGGTAACCCATCGACTAACGGAGTTGAACAAATAGTTGATTTGTACTAGTTGCCTTTAGAGTCGTAAGTAATGCTAAGTCTTCACTAATGAACGGTTATTGATAGTGTCATTCTGAATTGTGTTTTATGTAGAGGTCATGGTTGTTCCTTAATTATTGTCATACTTGGTTGTAATCTTTTTGCTTGGTCTATTGTGTTAGGAGGGAAGTAGATGCCTCCATGTTCCTCAGAACAGTCGCCGGCCCTGAGACCTTAAATGGTTAAAATTGATGGGAACCTATGCTTGAGTGTTGCTTATGTGTCTTGGAGGTCCTAACCATTGTAGGGTATGACGGGCGGGTAGTTAGTCTTACTTATTGTCATTGATTGTCATCAAATGCATGTAGTTACATGTTGTGCATCTTATGTCGTGAAATTGTTATAGTCATAGTTTGCATCTTGTTCATCGTCAGGTGGTGACATCGAGTTGAATGTGTTTATTCCCTTGTACACGCATGCAGACACTTTTAAACAAAAAGAAATTTGCACTTTTTCTAAGAGGTTTGTCAGCGTAAAGAGGAGGTTCGTCACATATGGTATCAGAGCGGGTTTGACCCATGACTTGCGATTTGCTATGGATTTCATGACATGATTTGATTTGATTATGTTGTTGTTGATTGAGTTGATTGTGTGCATGCAGGTAATCATGGTTAGAGGATGCCAGAGAGGTAGATGATGGGGTGCTAGGGGAGGATGTGTGATGCCTCCAGTAGCATCCACGCCTGAGGGGTCTAACCCCAGGGAGGCGAGCAGGTTCTCAGACAGGAACGGATAGCATTTGGTGACGTGGTCAGGATGATGAGATATTTTCAGCACATGTCTGAGGCACTAATCAGCCACTTGGACAGAGATGAGGCCATGGCACTGGCACCCACTGAGGTTCCGCTATGTGCACCAGTCGTTACTGGTAGCATTCACCGTGAACTCGAGAAGGTTAAATTTACTGAGTTCTTTGGTGCCCCAGATGGCACAGCCTCTGAGGCATGGCTTGAGAACATGGTGATGTGCTTCGTACTTCCCGATTATACCTCAAACATGAAGGTCCGCATGGTGGTCTTTCAATTGAAGGGGAGCGCTCTTCTATGGTGGAAGACGCTCCTACTGCAGCTGAACATGGTCGTTGAATATGTGTCATGGGAACAGTTCAAGGAACGGTTCTGAGTGAGGTATCTTTCAGAGAAATTCATTGAGCGTTAGCTCAATGAGTTCAACGCATTACAATAGGGAGGTCATACGGTGCCTGAGTACAAGGCATGTTTTATGGAGCTGCTCTGGTATGCTCCGCACCTTAACACCGAAAAACTTAAGGTCAACAGGTTCATATTTGGCCTTAATGGCAACCTGCATGCAAAGGTTACGATTATGATGCCTTAAAGCTCGCACGATGTCATCCAGAAGGCCCTCAGAGCAGAGGAGGAGCTTATCAATGGGGGTCAGACCAGGACTCTAGTGAGACAAGCAGGGTAGGATTCATCTAGAATGTGCAACATCAGACACCTGCGAGACATATGCCAAGATATCGTGGCTCCCAGAGGGGGCCCACTTTCACTACACCCCGGCGAGCGCTGCCTCAGCAATGGACACCTTATCGAGTACCACAACATCAACAATAGTGTCGCCCACAACAACAATAGTTTAGGCATGTTCAACATAGACCAGGTATTCAGGCCGGTGGGCCATCATCTTCTACTTCGGATACTAGGACTACTGGGCTAAAGAAGGGGTGTTGGACATGTGGGGAGCCACACTACTAGTGCGATTGTCCTGTGGAGAGGACCAGAGTGTCTGGATTAGCCAGACCCACTACAGTGGGAGATATGGGCAAGGCATATAGGATTCTTGTAGTGGTGAATAAATGCCAGGAAGAGCACCAGTCGACTGTTCTCAAGACAATAGGTATTGTAGTTGACCAGACCCTTAGTATTTTGATAAACCTTGGTGCTACTGAGAGTTTCATTTTTGGTACAATGCTAAAAAGGATTAAGGTAAAGGCAGTCGAACAGGATGAGTTTAGCTTTGTGGAGATGGCTTCGGGAGCCAAGCAGAAGGTTGGAGGAAAAGTTACGGGCTATGCCCTTAACCTGGGAGAGTTTGTCACGAGGGTCAACCTGTACATCACAATCTTAATATCTTACGACATCATGATTGGTATGGATTGGTTGGAATCACATGATGCGATACTCAACTGTAAGATGAAACGATTGAGCTTGGTTGATGAGGAAGGACAGAGACATGTGATTGTAGGATGGAACCGAGGAGTTTCCCTGAGGTTCATCTGTTCCTTACAGCTACAGAAGAGTATGCACAAGGGGTGCAAGCTTTATGAGATCCTTGCGTTAAATGAGAAGGGAGTAGCAAAAGGTCTAGAACACCTCCCGGTGGTGAAGGAGTTTGCAGATGTATTTCCAGAGGAGTTACCTGGGATGCCACTAGAAAGGTAATTGGAGTTTACCATAGACCTAAAACTGGGGACCGAACCGATAGCAAGAATGCCATATCGGATGTCGACCCCAGAGTTGCAAGAGTTGAAAATGCAACTAAAGGAGTTATTGGACCTGGGACTGATGCGTTCTAGCGTGTCACCATGGGGAGCACCTTTTATTTTCATACGAAAGAAGGATGGATCATGGAGGCTTTGCATTGACTACCATCAACTGAACAAGGTTACGATCAAGAATCAGTATCCCTTACCAAGAATTAATGATCTGTTTGATCAAATGAAGGGTGTGACGATATTCTCCAAGATCGATTTGCGATTAGGGTATCACCAGTTATGGATCAAGGAGGATGACGTCCCTAAGACTGCCTTTAAGACAAGATTTGGACATTACGAGTTTAATATTTTACCGTTTGGAATGAAAAATGCCCCAAGGGTATTCGTGAGTTTGATGAATGGGGTGTTCTGCGAGTACTTAGACAAGTTCATCCAAGTATTCATTGATGATATTTTGATCTACTCTCGGATAATGGAGGAGCATGATGAGCACTTGCACTTGGTACTACGGTGTCTATGAGAGTACAAATTGTATGGGAAGTTGTCCAAATTCTCTTTTTATCAATCGAGGATTCACTACTTAGGGCATTTCATCTCCGGCGAAGGTATCGTCGTGGATCCAACAAAGTTGGAGGCTATTATAGAATGGTCTGCACCAACGAATGTCACAGAAGTGCATAACTTTATGGGTTTAGCAGGATACTATCGACGGTTTGTCGAGGGATTTTCGAAGATAGAAAATATGATCACGAAATTGCAGAAGAAAAACAACAAGTTTGTTTGGACCAAGAAATGCACGGAATCATTTCAGAGGCTTGAGGAGTTGTTAACAACAGTGTCGATACTAGAGGTCCCTGACATGGATGCGGATTTCTCGGTATGCACAGATGCATCCAAGGAAGGTTTAGGCAGAGTCTTGATGCAAGATGGATAAGTGATTGCTTATATTTAGAGGAAACTGAGAAGGCATGAGGAAAACTACGCGACGCATGATTTGGAGTTATTATCCATTGTATATTCCTTGAAGGTTTGGAGACACTCCCTTGTTGGAAAGAAATTTGAACTGAAGACTGATCATTGTGGGCTACAACACATTTTCACGCAAAGCAACTTGAATGCGTGACAACGACATTGGTCGGAATTGCTTAGCGAGTACGACTTTGATATCACTTACATAAAGGGAATAGTGAACCGAGTGGCAGATTATTTGAGTCAAAGGCCACACATATTTTTGGCGTTGCCTCTTCAAACGAATCTACATGAGAATATTGTCACCTTACAGCATGATGATGACTGGTACAGAGGTCGAGGGTTTTATCAGACAAAACACCATGATGGTGCTGTGGTACGAGGGATTTTCATTTTGATAGCAATGGGTTATTGAGGTTTAGAAGTCAAATTTACGTACCGCCAAATGACGATTTGAGGATGTTGATCATGAGTGAGGCTCATAGAGCAGTTTACATGGCTCGCCCAAGAGTCACGAAGATGAGGGCAGACCTTAAACCCTTATTCTTCTGGAAGGGAATGAAAATCGACATAGTCAACTATGTGATCAGGTGTCTGGAGTGTCAGCAGGTAAAATATGAACATAGACACCCAACAGGATTACTAAAACCACATGCCATTCCGAAATCAAAATGGGAGGCCATTTTGATGGATTTTATTGTTGGATTGCCACTAACGGCAAGGAGACATGAATCGATTTTCATAGTAGTAGACACTCTGACGAAGAGTGCTCACTTTATTTCTGTGCATACGATGTATCAAGCACCTGACATAGCTAGATTTTTCATCAGTGAGATTGTGAGGCCGCATGGCATGCCTAAGAGGATTATATCTGATCGAGGATCGGTGTTTACAGGACAATTTTGGATGAGTTTCCAAGAGGCCTTGGGAACTCAACTTAACTTTAGTACTGTGTATCACCCAGATACCGACGGACATATAGAATGAATGAACCAAACCTTGGAAGACATGTTGCGCATGTACGTGATGGACCAAAAAAAGCATTGGGAAGAATTCTTGCCACTAGTAGAGTTTTCTTACAACAACAGTTACCAGAGCACCATTAAGATGGCACCTTTCAAGTTTCTTTACGGGCGACCATGTCAGAAGCCATTGATTTCAGATCGAATTGAGGATAGGGTCCTAGTGGGACCAGAAGCAATCCAAGAAATGGAAGAGAAAATGCAAACCATAAGACAAAGGATTAAAGAAGCGCAAGATTGACAGAAGAGTTATGTCGATATGCATCGAGTCAACCGTAGTTATGAGGTTGGCGATCGAGTCTTCTTGTGGGTTAAGCCACACAAGAGTTTGATCAAGTTTGGAAAGGGAGCTAAACTCTCCCCTAGGTTCATGGGACCTTTCAAGATTATGAAGAGAAAGGGGCCCATGGCCTATCAACTAGCCTTGCCTGATTCTTTGAGGCGTATGCACGATATATTTCATGTATCTGTTCTGAGACATTATATTAGTGATCCTACACATGTGATTGACATGAGTTCCTTGCAGGTATCATATCAGGGAGCACTCATGGCTGAGCCGGTCCGCATATTAGATCATCACATTCGACAGTTACGACGTCAAATGGTAGATCAGGTCAAGGTCCAGTGGGACAATTATAGTACGCACTCGGCGACCTGGGAGGACACATATGATATGCGCCAACAGTTTCCATTTTTGTTTGATAGATAGACTTATGATACTGTGATACATTTATTTCGGCATCTATACTGAGAAACTTCGGGACAAAGTTTAGACCAAGATGGGGTGTATGTAACATCCCGCTCTGGTGCACTGAGAAAACTTATTCTTTGAGGACACTTGCTCGCAACTGATCTAGAATTTTATGATATTAAAACATTTATCCTTGATTATGATACGTTATGATAAATGATGTTATGTTTTACTTCTTTGACACAGATAGGTGTTATTGACTCAGTTTTACTAAGTGTGCAGGGTTTTGGACCTTGAGGATGCAGAGGCATCAATGGAACCCCTTGGACTCGGGATTGAGTCAAGGAGTGTGTTATTTGGGTTGATTTATTTACTGTGATATTTCATTGATTTGATGATTGATGTGGACATGTTGTGAGATGATTATTGATGATGCAGGCTAATGATAACTTTCCGACCAGACTCACATATGGAGTAAAGGGGACACACACGATTTCCAAAGAGGTTGAGGGAGAGGTGTGGACAACAGCCCTACCACAACCTACTAGCACTCTCGTCGTGGCTTGAACTGTAGGTTAACGATTACCTAGTTCGAGAGGATCCACGATGTCTTTAGGGAAGACTGCGATAGTCGCTCATGATGATTCTAAAGGGTGTGAAAGAAGGCGGGGGCCTTATTCTTTAGAAGCCCTTAGTCTCCCACAAGTTCACCTAGTAGAGTGTTGACTCCAGGGGTTATAGATGTCTACCAATCAGTCAAGTTGGCGAGTGGCACCCTTGAAGCACGTGGTGCATCCTAAAGGGCACGTCATGCGAAAGAAACACAAATTAGTGAGTGGCACCCTTGGAGCATGTGGTGCATCCTGAAGGGCATGTTGTGCAAAAGAAACAATCAAGGTGAGTGGCACCCTTGGAGCATATGGTGCGTCCTGAAGGGAATGTCGCATTGATGTTGAGGAAGGAACAAACCTAGATGGCCCTAAGACATTTAACACCTTAAGAAATTCTTAAAATGACTTCCCTAAATAATTATCGCCTAATTCAGAATCTAAGTCCTAAGTCTAAAACTTCTCTAGGGTAAAATTTTGTTTAACCTTAACAAATGACCCTAAAAAAAATAAAAAAACACTTATGTGATAATTTTAGTCTTCATAAAATAAATGGGGTAAAATGAAGAAAGTAAGAATTTAATAAAAATCTGTGGATTAAAAAAAAAATGGTAAAGAAGAGTTTAATTCTTAACATGAGGAAGTATAAAAAGATATTAAATTAATAAAAAGGAGAAAATATTAAAAAGTGCAAATGCCATTTTGGCTCTAATAAAAGGGGAAAGAAGGGAAAAACAAAATTTAAGAAACTAAGGAAAGGAGGAAACATAATAAAGGAAACAAGGGGACATATGGTAAAAATCAAGAGCAACATAGTAAGGAATCGACAATAAAGAACCTTCTAATTTTGAGCTAAATTAGCAACATCATTTTTAGGGAAAGTATTTAAAACATGTAAGGGGATCTAGAAACACCTAGGAGTAAATTTAGGAGCAACTCTAGGTGGGTGAGGGAAATGAGACAATTAATAAATTTAAAGAAAATAATTATTGGAGGAAAGAGGGGGATGGACGACACTTGGGCGAAAGAGAATATTTAGAATATTTTTATTAAAACTTAATTTAAATGTGGTTTATGGAAAGTTGGAGGTTCTAAAAAATCTATAAAAGAAAGGGAAGGTGAGGAAGAAGGGGATCGACTGTTAGCATAATGTTACGCTGTCGGAATTGTGACTTGACTGATTACTTGTGGAGAGTTGGGATTTTCCAGCTTGGATAGGAGTGGTAGCTTGGCCTTGCGAGGCGAGATGGGAAGCTAGACGGACCATCTGGATTGTGTGTGGCCCCTTTGCGGCTTGAGGGGCTAATGGGGAAGTAGAGTAGCCCTAGCAATTGGCTGGGAGGTACCGGTGTAGTCTCGATGGTCAGCGAGCGGGTGCAGCACGGAGCACATGGGTGTCATACAAGGCTGGAGATAAGGCAATGGTACGCTCGTTATTTTGTAGAGCAAATTGCATTGGTAACTTATGCTTGATCCGTATGTGGTTGTAAATGGATTTAATGGATTTTATTATTTAATTACTTGGCACCCTTATAAATTGTGTGTTGGAAATGAAAAATATGATGTGATGAAAATGAGAGGAGACTTGGTTCTTATTGGTAGTATATATGACTCCTCTTGGTATGTAACTTTTATTTATTTTATTGAAGGGCCATCAAACGATCCTTGTCTGTGTTATTTTATGTGTTGGGTTTTACTTCCCTCACCGGTGAATTAAGGAGAACGAATAAGTTCTTTCACCTTTGTGGCCCTTGCAAATCTAAGTATCAAGTCTGGGCTTCCATAATCCTTCCTCGTGACCTGGGACTATAGGGTCCCTTCCTATCTTTATTACAGTTTTAGACTCAGCTCGCCCTTAATTAATGGAGTAAAATTGACTGGAATACATTACTCCTTAATCTCCCAATGTTGTTAAACATTCCCTGGGCTCACAACTGAATGCATCCTTGGAACACCCTACTTAAGTGAGTGCTTTTGAAATCCTGAGGTAGCGACCCAGGAACCAGAGTCAAAATGTTCAATTTGGTTTAGTTTTTGAGTTCCTTTCCTTCTTGAGGTTTCATAGCCATTCCTGTAGCATGACCTCCCTCCTTCAGTTTTTTTTTTTCCTTATCCTTACAGTGCAAGGCAATACTTCCTTCGAGTTGGATGGACAATCAGTCATTGATTCCTGCGTTGTTGTCACCCATAACACCAGTTCTTAGTTGTTATGGCTCCGTGTATTTCTAGTTGATAGAATCCCACATGTGTCGCCCCACGTGTCTGAGAATCGATCAGATGTTTAGATCCACTCCTCTCTCTTTATATTATTTTCTGAGCACGTGAAATAAGCTGTCCAACACAGTTGTGATTTTTTAATTGCCACAGGAGATCTTTGCAGATTATCACTCATCGGTTTAAAGAGATCGATCCTCGAGTAAGCATGAATTTGGCGTTTATCTCATGAAGATGGCATTGGTATGCTGCCCTTTCCTTCTCGATAGTTATGGACGCTGACCATGGCTTAGTGTGGACCATGTGCAATCCGTGTGCTAATGGCTCACCAGTTCCTTCCACAATTTTCCCTCCTCCTCAACTCATAGGGACGTCCTTGCCCCAGCTCCTAGTGCCTGACTTCTTTAAACTTTTCCTGCATCTTCGAAAGGAAAGTGAATGTGCGTGTTGAGAGTTTATATTCTCTACCTTGGGAATCCCTTCAAAGGAGGCCCTTCCTTTACTCCCCATTCATTTTTCCAGATCTCCCTTGAATGTATGGACGACAATCTAGGATTCCTTCCTTGATTTCTGAACCGCATCACTAAGAGATTTTCGAGAAAAGTTTTGTTTAAAATTTCTAAGCGTACATTGAAGTTAGATGTCATTTTTGATGTTCCACGCGTCTAAATTCGGGAGCATTGGGTAGTCTAATTCTACTTGCCATCCGTCGTTAGGTCGCTGGTTCGAATCTGGCAGGTCGGATCCTTGTTTTTTCTAATTTTGTATAACGATTTAGGTGTTTCAGTAATTGTATATTTATCTGTTGTAAAACATAAATTGATTCTTAGATGGATTGTCATCCTTTGTATTACTAAAGTACATAGATTCATAGTTCTCATAATGATAATGTTTTTATAATTCTAGAAAATAAATTGTATAAAAAATTATGTAATTTGGAAATAAATTCTACAATTTCACACACTCTTTGTTTTATTTTTAGACTTACAAGCAACACCTTTATACTATTTAGGCATCATAATATTGTGAGTTTAGTTGGATACAATTCCCGCGTCTTAGTAATGCCTATAATTCTATTGACCGAGTTGGATACCGTCGGATACTTCATTAGTCCTCTCTGCCACTTGCACGATTCAAGAAGGGAGGGTCCACTCCCACGCAGTCGATGTTCACTTCATCTAGCAGTTATGATAGGTTTCTAAAAATTCATTTCCTATCATTTACCTAACCTATCGACAACTCTGTTTCCCTATCATCAATTATCCTGTGGCTGCCTCTTTTAGCCCACGTTGTTTAGTAACTCCTAACAACACGCGTGTAGGGTGCAGCTGGCGAGATACCAGAACCAAAGAGTATTTGGATTCTTCCCTTTTTAATCGTTAAACACCCCATTTCCTTGTCTTGTTTAGATTAATAACATCCTTCACCTTATCCTGTGTTGATTCTATCTTGTTGTGTCGGGTAGCGAATGCACTTGATTTATTGTGGTGTAGTTTTCCCTTTTCATTAGAATGGATGAGGTTAAAGAATAGTATAGAATTTTAATTGATATCTTTTTATAGTTATGAACTTGTTAAGCCTTTAAATGATTCCTATAGTTAGAGTCTTGAAGTATTTCTTTATTAGTTAGTGGAATGAGAATTTGGGTAAAGATGGTTGAGATGTATATCAATCTCTTTTGGGGAATGTTATATATACTTACATGTTCATTAGATAGAAAACTTAAATCAAACACTCACAACAATATTTAATACTTAAGACAAGTGGTATTACTTAGTATCTCCATGCCCTTTTTAATGTGATTTTTTTTTACTGCCAGGTCATGGCAATTGAAATTATAATGGTGTTGTCGCTTTATGGTAACAATATCATAAATTTTATTGTGAGGGGTAACCATTTATAGTGTAATGTCCTTGAATTAAGTACAATAAAGTTATCATGATGTGGTAAATGGGGATTTGCAATTAATGAATATACATTTGAAAGGTCGGGTTGGTAACCCATCGACTAACGGAGTTGAACAAATAGTTGATCTGTACTAGTTGCCTTTGGAGTCTTAAGTAATGCTGAGTCTTCACTAATGAATGGTTATTGACAGTGTCATTCTAACTTGCATTTTCCATAGAGGTCATGGTTGTTCCTTAATTATTGTCATACTTGGATGTAATATTTTTGCTTGGTCTATTGTGTTGGGCGGGAAGTAGACACCTCCATGTTCCTCAGAACAGTCGCTAGCCCTGAGACCTTAAATGGTTAAAATTGATGGGAACCTAGGCTTGCGCATTGCTTATGTGTCTTGTAGGTCCTAACCATTGCAGGGTAGGACGGGCAGGTAGTCAGTCTTACTTATTGTCATTGATTGTTGTTAAATGCATGTCGTTACTTGTAGTGTGTCTTATGTCATCAAATTGTTATAGTCATAGTTTGCATCTTTTTCGTCATCGGGTGGCGACACCGAGTTGAATGTGTTTATTCCCTTGTACACGTGCAAACACACTTTTAAACAAAAAAGAATTGCACTTGTTCTAAGAGGTTTGTCGGTGTAACGAAGAGGTTCGTCACAGTTAGATACATAGAATCAGATAAAACATTCGAACAGAAAGTGGGAAGAAATTGTTACAGATCCAATTTAATCAGATACCTTACATCATATGCAAAAAGGGTCATACAGATAGAGAATGTAACCTATTCCAGTTCAGATTCAATAGATATATAACATCAAAAGACATAACCATTCATAATAGAGAGGGGGAAATTAACATATTTGAATCCAATCCACGGGAAGACAAAGGGAACAACCACGTTCCTCCCAACCGTAGAATAGGGCATCCAAATCTACTTGCACAATTCACCCCCTAGCTTGACCATGAATCCATGAGGCCGAACTTGGAAAATCCTCCTCGGCAATGTCCTTCAATTCCAATAGTTATCCTCTTGCCTCTCACTTACTCAATAGTGCTCATACCAGCAAGGAAATTCCATTTCAGCAGGCTCCTCTTGCCTCACACTCAATCTATAGTTTTCATAATAGTAAGAGAGCTCAAAACAATTTCCCAACATACTTGGTAGTGTCCTGCCTCCTCGCATATGCTATTTATCCATTTTGTTGAGGTCATTTTTACCTCCTTTGGGGATTTCTTCCACAACTTTATTAATCCGTAATTTCCAGGGGCTTCCAGTGGCCAAATCTCTAATTTTCCACTTGTAATAATCAGCCAAGAGGCAGTTCCAACTTGTTCCCCACTCATGGAGTCATGGTTAACTGATTTTTTTAACATGGTTGTTCCATTTGTCCTCCTGTAGTTAATATAAATATTATGTTGTGATACAAGTTTCATAGTCAAATAGTTAGTTGAGTCCAAACAAATATCTTCCCAATAGTCACAATAATTAAATAGAATTATCATATTCAATATTAAGAATTTCCATAAATGGAAAAAAAATTCCAGATTCGAATTTGCCAAAAACAGAAATAAATTTTCAGTACACAAAAATAAAAATATTTCTTTTTTGGGGATGTCACACACCAGTCCCATCGCTTCCTACATGGGTTTGTTCAACATCAGAAGCAGTTGGTGGTCTTGTAGAAGCTTCAGGTCATGCAAATTGAGATACAACAATGAATGAAGAGTATCATTATTTAATGGAAAATGATACTTGGGATCTTGTACCTATTCCAAAAGGAAGAAAACTTGTCAGATATAAATGGGTCTATAGAACTAAGTATGCATCATATTGAAGTGTTGAAAGACATAAGGCTTAGTTACTTGGAAAAGGATTTTCCCAAGTTGAAGGAATTGACTATAAAGAAACCTTTTCCCTTATATCCAAAATGAATTCCATCTGCCTTGTTCTTTCCCTTGCTACCTCACATAAATTGGAGGTCCATAAGATGGATGTTAAATCTCCCTTTTTTCATGGAGATTTGAAATAATAAATCTACATGAAACAACCTACTCACTATGACCATAATGACTCTAGCCTTGTTTATCACCTTAAAAATTATCTTTATGGTATTTTAGCAAGTTCCCCGAGCTTGGTATGCCAAAATGTAAAACTTTCTTATTCACACCAGATTCTCTAGATGTCATTCTAATCCTAATGTCTATACCAAGAAAGTAGGAAGCCATCTCATAATCATTGTCCTTTATGTTGATGACCTTATCCTTACTGGTAGTGACTCAAAACATTTAAACCATGTGAAAACCAGCCTTAAGAAGAAATTTTAAATGATAGACTTAGGCTTTTTGCATTATTTCCTTGGCCTCCAAGTTTTGCAAACCAATGAAGGAATTTTTCTTTCCGAGTCTAAGTATGCTTGTGACCTTCTTCGTCACTTTCACATGGATGATTGTAAACAAGCTCCTTCTCCCTCCCAATATGGAGTCAATCTTACTTCCACTTGTACTTATCCTGAAGTTGATTCCACCTTGTACTGTCAATTAGTTGGTAGCATCTTATACTTGACTCATACCTGTCCTGATATTTCCTTTGATGTTGGTCTTGTTTCCAGATAAATGAAAACACCCCATAAAATCCATTGGAAAATAGCTAAATGGATACCTCTCTATGTCTATAGAAAAGTGTGTTTCTTAGTGTGTTTCTTTAGTACGCATTAGTATGCATTTGTAGTTAGGAAATCTGACGGTCATGATATGTTCGCAACATAGAGTGATATGACAGTTCATAATCTCCTTGATATTAATGACCATTGATATTTGGCTTAACACCCGATTGGTCCATGATATATTTTTAAAGAGCATGGAGGGTCATTTTTCGATGATTGATTGTGAGAAACTCTCTTGTAAAATATCTCTGTAGTTTTTGTCTTTTGGATTAATAAATTGCTCCAAGTGGTCATGTATGTTTCCCCATAAATGTTTTACCATGTGAAAACATTGATGTTTTGATATTTGATCTGGCTATGTGAGTGGTTACTAAAGTTGTTCGTCCTTTGTTGGAATACCTATGTTGTCGAACACTCTATAACTGAGGTCATGCATCTATTATTGTAACACCTCCATTCCCATTGTTTAGGGTTTCACAACCTCTTAAAACCTAGACAAAACGAATATCATTCGATTAGCCTCATTGATCGACCCTAACGGATCCTAGAATCCTATCAAGGCCCTAATATGAGTTCCCCTTCCAAGAACAGAGCACACTATTAAACCATCCTCTTTTGTCTAGCTACTGATTTTTGAACCACAACCTTGACTCTTTTAGAAAGTTACCTCGTAATACTTTTTGATGACTCCTCTAATCATATTATAGGCGTTCATGTTAAATCTTTTGATATGGTGGGAGGATTTCCCAGAAATTCCATCGATTGTCCTTTCCACTATATAAAATTCATAGGCTCTGAGCTCAACTCCTCCAATGTGATATCAAAACACGTGGTGTTAATTCCTTCAATTTTCATCAAAGGAGTTGTCATTAAGTCTTTTGATATCATATTGGTGTCTATTCAACAAACCCTCCTCAACATTGTTTTGAAGCTTTGGCACAAATTCTTTCAAACCACATTGGAGGGTTTGTCACTAACTTGTTTGATCTACATCGAGACATTGGAGTTAACCTCAAGACCTTCGATTTCATATTTTGAGCATAGTTTTCACCCTTTCCTCCTCAAACTTTCACCAAGATACTCAACATGCCTTTCATCATCTTGTCATCCTTAGACAATGACTCCCTCGCCAATGTTTGCTCAAATGAATCTTTCGGTAATTAAAATTTCTTGATATGCATTCAACTTAATATTATGTGTGATTTTAATTTCCGCATTGATCTCACTTTTTCTTGTATGTCCAATTATTCCCCTTCAAAAAAATAAAACAAGTAATACACTTAAGATCGGGGCCTATTGTAGTGGATATCAAATGGAAGGGGATCCAAAAGTGATCAGAGCCATGTACAATTATACATCAAAAATCTTGGAAAGGGATGGGGAAAAACTCAAGTGGGGAGAGGTATACCACATGTTCAAGAAGTCTAAATTCTTCATTGATGCTAAAGGATGAGATGAACTTAAAGTGTTGAAAATAATTAGGAATTTTGGAATATTTAGAGTAGGATCCCACCCAGTCATGTTCCCATGCCCAAATGCCATTACTTGGATAATAACATTTCTTCACAATTTCTTAGGCTATACACAATGGCAAATAACATTCCTTATCTATTAAAGAACCCCTGAAACATATAATAAGTGGGGGATTTGGAATTTGCAACTGAATCCAAGTATAAGGAACCATCATTTTAGGATGAATATCAAATTCCAAATGCTAAGAAATAATCCTTTCATTACCCAAAAATTATGGAACCACTTCCACTACCTTCCTCTAGAAAATTATCTGAGGAGTT